>NDGN011217031.1:0-13717 GCA_002564285.1 Tympanoctomys barrerae
TGAGGTGAGCAGACAGACAAAGCTGTAAGTGCCACTTTAGAAAGCAATTAAAGGCCACAGATTTAAAGCTGAACAGAGTAAGTCATCTATTATTCTAGGCCAGAAGATCTTAGATACAACCAAAAATCTTTCTTCCTGTCAGATAACTTGAAATTTAGGAATACTTGCTTTGTTAGCAGGCTGTCAAGTGATATGCTCACTCTCCAGCTTTTGAAGTTTGATCTGCCATAATTTACGCCTCCTCCTTTCATGCAGCAATTCAGGTCATGTTGTTCTCTCCAGGATAAGAGAATGAAGAGCATTTAGGGCCAGACTTCAACTTTCTTTGTGTGTTAGCTTGCAAAACAGCACCTCTAGCTAGCATCTTGATGCCAACCTGTAAAGAGGCTATCCTTCAGAAAATTCTATTGTCCTCAGTAATTATCAATGCAACTGCCTGAAACAGTTCATCAGACACATGTACTTCTCCAGTATCATGAGGCAGAAGCCACACCTAGGCAACACAAGGCAGGCATTCTAAATCTTAATTCTGAATGTTTGTATCTTATCCTGGAAAAGCCATCTAAAGACAAGTGAGCCTTCCATGCCTCAATGATTTTTCAGAAAGGGACAGGATAGTAGCTTACAGTCTCTTCCAGAGAAATCCTGTAAATCCTTTCATGGGCGACATGACTGAAGCTGTTCAAAGGCTCAGAAGGTGTTACATTTGCTACTGTTTAAAAACAAATGCTTCCTGTCACTTCCACTTTAAGAGAGTACGACTCAGCTATAAAGATGGACTCGAAGCTTTTATAGTAAATGGATGCAAAATTTGAATAAATGTGTAAACATTGTATTGTCTCCCTAGTACAAGAAACTGAAAGAATAAATAAAATCTGAAGGTACAAGAAATATTGTGAAAGGGAAACAAACTCCTAGGGAAATGAGAAAAGAAAGAAGAAGGAAAAAAAAATACACACACACACACACACACACACACGATAGCTAAGATAATTATGCTACTAATTTCTATTGGTTTATTGTAAGGAATAATTAATGCTTAATTTATTTTTGACCAATGTTACATGTTTATATCTGGTACGCTAAATTACTTTGAAGATAACAATATGCACTATAACAACTATTGCTGATTTCCTATCATCTTGTTTGGAAATTTTGTATTTTTTTTTTAGTAATTTTCCTTATTTTAAGAAAATACCTTAAAAATAAAAATAAAATAAAATAAGTTTTAAGAGACACCTTAGGGGCTGTATCAAAAGGAATGTCAGAATGAGAGGGCTATTGTATACACGGCCGATGCCTGGCTGCCAACCTCACACTGGTGCTTCCTTTCCATTGCATGCCACGATTGCTTCAAGCAGCTGCTCAGCTAGGCACGAGGACCTCAAAACCAGCCCTACATCAATCCCACTCCATTGCCCAAACCCACCACATGCTCCCAACTGCTCCCTGGACCAGACCTAGCCAATGGAATCTGAGTGCAATGATTGGTAATTGACTCTTCCCCTTTCACTTTATTTTCCCTTTCACTTGGGGCACCACCTGTTGAAGATAAGAAGAAAGCAATTTACTGAGACATCCTAGGAACAGCCACCAGAGACATTTGTCTGATCAAGAAGAAACAGTAAGCACTGAAGGAGAAGAATAAAATCTTGTGCTAAAACACTGAGTATTGAGAGATTTTGTTAGAATAGTTCATGTTCTCTGACCAAATAGTAAAAATTAATGTAACTACATTTTAGGGGATCCTAGATTTTTGGAATAATGGAAAAGAAATCAAAGGCAGTGAATGCTCAAAAAGTGATAATGTGGATTTTAAATGTTGTAGTTTATGACCTTACAGACAATTTTTTATTTTTCAGAACCGGGGATTGAACTCAGGCCCTTGCTCTTGCCAGGGAAGTGCATATTCCACTGAGCCATCTCCCCACCCCCTGTTACAGACAATTTTTTAACATCTGGGAATTAGAAATGCATATAAAATGTACTGAAGTCCTAAGAAATCAGTCCATCCATCCATCCATCCATCCATCCATCTATCCATCCATTCATTTATTTATTCAACAAATATTTCCTAAGCAACTAATTCATGCTCAGGACTGTGACAGGCACCTGGAACTGTGAATAAGACCCTGTCCCAGTTTCTTGGAGTTCACGTTCTTAAACAAAGAACAAAGAATTATGACACAAAATCCCCTATCCCACTGGCTGTCCTAATGGTAACTGCTTAATTTTCTTTTATTCAAAAATGTAGTTGTGACTAGTGGAGAAAAAGAGTGCTATTTTCTTCTCTCTATAACTTTGTCTTTCTAAATTGTATTTTAGCAACCTGAAAGGGACAAATTGGCTGAAGAAAGAAAATTCTAAGTCTTTAACAGACCGTGACAAAAATAGGGCTAAATAATTATTTCTAAGAAAATGAAATTACTTTTTTTTATCACCATACCATGAATGGCTTTCTCAATTGTCCCCTGTAAGTCTATAATAGCACTAGCTGCAGAACACACGATTCCTGACAATAGACAATACAACTGAAAAAATTAGTCTCCTGTGTTCAAAATAACACTTTCATAACAATGGGAAATTCGTGCTTGCTCTCTCCAGACCTTTGCTGTGCAGAATACCAGTGTAGGCTAATTATATGAGCTAGCTGAAAATTGTGTGCGTAATGGAAAGGCAACCCCCTAAAGAACCACATAGAAAAGGTCTTACCGTCAAATGCAAAACAATGGGGAAAAAAAGAGAGAAAAAAAATGAGAGCACAAACATAAGAGCATGCACTGAGGCATCCTCATTAGCATGCTGCAGTGAACTAGTGCTGTGGGCTCTCACCAAAGACTTGCAAAAACTTCCAGGTTTCAAAACGACACCTTCCATGATAGAATGCCTCTGTGCTTAATCAGTGTTTGGCCATGATGTGCAGACACTGATCATCCCTTTGTTAAAAACTGTTGTCATTTTTAGGAGCCAGAGTTGGAAGTGTTAGTTGAAAGTGTTAGAGAGCTGAACAGAGTAGCAGGCAAGAGCCATATGTTATCAGAACATCACCATCAACATGTTCAGCATGCACGTTGGCCAAGGAGCAGCCAGGCCTCCCCAAGCTATGCTGAAGCAAAGATCAATTTCTCCCAGTTCCACTTTTCTTGTGTCTTCATGCTATATGCTTGATCTCTGAAAGGCAGTTTGGGCTTAGAATAAAGTCTTCCAGGAAAAGTTGAGCAGAGCCTTGTAATCCCCTCACATCCAAAAAACAACAAACAAAATAACAGGTCCACCATGACCAAACAGATGTGACATGCCATCTGTCATACCACAGATATTTTATTGTGTGAGGGGAGAAACATTTGCACAAGTGTTACAGCCAATCTGTAGTAAGTTGGGGTCCCTTTAGAAACCCTGGCCAGTTCAAATCATATCATTCAGGGCTTTGAAGAAGAGGCTGTGCCCCAAGGTGTGGGCAGCTGCTATGGCTTGTGTCCAGATGTCCCTCACAAACCCTCATGTGGGTTATAAGTGGAGCTTCTTCAGAGATGGCTAGATCTAGTCTGTGCATATTGATTCATGATACAATGCTAGGATCAAGGACATTTGGATTAAGGTTGTCACTGGTACCTGCCCTAAGTAGCCTAGATAAGATAAAAGGTACAGAAAGATGCTGTCAAGGTTCCTTGTTGCTTTTGCTACCTTCTGAGCACGACAAGCTAGTCTCTTTGTTGCTCTCCACCAACCCAACCTGCCTTGAAGCCAACAAATTATAGACTAAAATTTCTACAAACTGTAAGGCAAAGAAACCTTTCCCCTTCAACTTTGGGTGTCAGGTATTTTATCTTAGCAAAATGGAAAGTGCCTAAGACAGCAGCCTAACTTATCCCTAAACTGAGGCATCCAGTAGAAAGAAGAACGAGAATAGGAATAGAAAGAGAGCAAGGAGGAGGGGGGATGAAATCTAATTCAAGTCATGGCCTTAATCCAAATGACCCAGTCCCTTCCATGGATTTAGGTGACAATGAGGGACCCTTTCTCCCAAACACTGATGTCATCCTCCTGTTCCCATTTGATGACATCTAAAGAAAAAATAAATGCAAAAAAGCACCAGAGTCCATTACTGAAGTCCAAACCATTCCACTTTCTAGACAAGCACAAGCCCAGGCTGTGGTAGAGGGCAGCAAGCATATCGAGTAGAGGATCAATGCAATGAATTTCTCTAGTATTCTGGGGGATCAACACTTGGAATTGAAGGAACACACACACACACAAATATTGATAGGGCTATGCTCTGTTATATAGAGCAATATCAAGGATGAGACTGTCAAACTGGATTAGCTGCTGGCACTACTCATGCCCAGTACTAAACTTTCTAATAATGTAAGGATCTGTGCAGTTGAGAGACTGATAAACCATGGAGAAATCAGGGGCATCAAGGTTAATGCCTGGATTCAATCTTCCCACACTGACCTAGTCCAGAATAGTAGGTGAGGTCTCTAAGTGAGGCTTAGAGAGGTGGGATTTCTCACAGAGCAGGAATATTTCAGTTATGAAACATTTTTTCTTTGTCCCCGTGGGTGCCCTGGTCAAGCATGACCTGCTTCCTTGATCCCAGGTCCTACTTACTATGGGTGACACCTCAGCTAGGCAGCAGCTTGGTAGGGACAGTCCATGGGTCTAAGGTGTCCTCCTAAGAAAGCCAGAAGGCTATTTACTCAGAGGCTGAATAGCAGAGCAGACCAGGCTACTGACCTTGCTTTCTGTTCCCTCGGGCTAACCTGCCAGACCCCTGGGGAAGGAAGTGAAAGGACTACAGGCAGCTGCTTTAATGCCTGCCTCCCACAAGTGCTATTTTTAAAATTAAAAGAGGAAAAAGGAAAGAGGGATGTTGTGTGTGTGTGTGTTTGTGTCAGAAAGACAGAGACATAGAGAGACAGGCAGAGGAGAGAGAGACAGAAAGACGGGATACAGAAATACTGATTCTTAGGGAGACAGAAATACAGAGGTAAAACAGAAAAAATATGGAGAGAAATAGAGGAGACTGTTGGGTCTTCCTTAAATATGTCTGGCATGAGGAATTTAGCTTTCTCTTTCAGCTGAACAATCTTCTACTCCATTAGCCAAGCACACAGCAAAATGAAACTTGGATTACCTCCCTTAAGGGAGACTTTAGGCTGAAGCACATGCCCTGCCCCATCTCCACGCACATCCTCCATCCAGCACTGTTGCACTCTGCTCTCCCAGCACAATCTCAACAGCTCTCTTCACTTTGGAATCTCAGGACACAGTGCCTCTTCTGCCCAAGAAGCACGGAAGTTTTGGATTTTCTTCCTCCAGTCTGAAGACAAAGATGCAATTGACTCCCTAAAATCAGGATTGTAAGTAGAAGTGGGTAGAACAGGAGAGATCTAGAGCTGGAACCAGGGCATAATCCTTAGCCTGAAATAATAACCTAAATTTAGTACAAGAAGATAGTTTTCTAGAATAGGGTCAGAATACATATTGGAGCTTCAAAAGAAGTGAAGGTCTTAAGACTGGGCGTGGTGGTGCACGCGTGTAATCCCAACACTTGGGAGGTTGTAAACAGGAGGATCACTACAAGTCCAATCTACGCAGTGCAACCCTGTACATCCTGTCCTAAATACAAAAATAAAATAAAATAAAAGAAGTGAAGGTGTTTAAGAGCATGGCTAGAAAACTACACCATGTTTTCAATAAATATGGCTCTAGAGATAGACAAGTTGAGTCCTTTTGCCAGGGCATGACCTGGATTGGCATTGTGTGACCCACTACCCATCCTCCTCATCCATAGGAGCATCTCAAAACCCTACTCCAAGCTGGAGAGTGAATCCAGACTCACTTTGCAAATGACTGCTAAGATGCTAGGGAGAACTTAAATGCAAAATACTTATTGTCAAATTAAATTAAATGTGAAGAGTGATACTTACCCTTTCGTTTTGTTGGATAAAGCCTGAATGCTGTGCTGCAGATTTTTGCATTTCTCTGTCAGTTGGAGTGACTTCTCATTCAGATATGTGCTGTTTCATAAAAGAGATAAAAAAGAATGATTAGAATGAAAGCCTATAAGATAGTGTTAACATCAGATTTAATTGATAAGGTGTGTTCAAATGAAGTCTGATTTTCATTCCACTGTTGGATTTCTCCATGGAAAAGGAAATTGATATTTTGAGCTCTGAAGTTTCTAAATTTTAAGAAAGTTTACACTGCCAAAGCAAACTAAAAAGAAAACTATTTGGACACATTCTACTTTCACATTTTCATATTTGAGGTTGGTATTTAAGATGAGTAGGAGGGCTGGGAGATAGCTCAGCAGTGTAAGTTAAGTGTCTGCTTGGAAAACTCAAGGTCTTGAGTTCCATCCGCAGTACCAAGAAATGAAAGAAAGGAAGAAGAAAAAAGAAAGAGAAAGAAAGAGAAAGACAAAGAAAGAAAAAAAGAAAAGGTTACTGAATGGTTTTAATGTATGGAAATAGCCTTTAGTTTTAAAAGCTGTTCACTCTGTCAAAAGCATGAAAACTCAGGAGATTAATAAATAGTTCTTCCCATAAAAAACACAGATAAAACTGACCTGTATTATAATAGCTGTGATACAAGATGCCTGATACTGTTGCTTTATGAACTTGGAAAATTGGAGGCTTAATAAAACTGAACAAAAAGCAGATTGAAGAGAAAGGTGATAGAGTCATGAACACCACTGGCCTTGAGTACACAGGCATCTTATTAACTGCATATTTAATATATGCCCACATCTTCAAGGGGAAGGTAATAGTTTCTACCTCTGAGTATTTCTATCATGACATGTATACATTGTACAAAACATCTTAAAGCATCCGCTACCATGCCTCATAGAAAGTACTAAAAAATTGACTATCACTTTCCTTAAACTTTAAAAAGATGCACACAACCATCTTATAGTTAATGCAATTACTTAGTCAACTGTAAAGTAACTGTTGGGAATAGAATATGAGACACTAGATGTGTCTCATAGGACAGGGAGACAAAACAGTTGTAGTCACTTTCTGTAGTGGAGCCTGCTATGTGGTTAGGGAGCAAGGCATTTACTGAAGCACCACACACACACACACACACACACACACACTCATACAAATATAGCACTATGAACTGTGGTGGGTACTGCTGCATTGGAGTGAATGGCAAGAAAGAGAAGAACAGGGAGGTGATTCCCACTGTGGCATGGAGGGAGTGTCATTTAGGTGGAAAGCCCAAGGAAACACCAAGCAATCAAGGACCACTTTGGACAGTCAGTGATGTTGCTGGGGAATGTTCTAGATTGAGAACACAGTGTGGTTTCCTGATGAACCGGTGAGCATGAGTTGGTGGCCTGAGTAAAGCAGTCCCACATGCCCTGGGGGGTTGGGCATCATGCCATCAATCAAGGGTCACAACAGAACAACAACAAAAGGGAAGCAAAGGTGCATTCACTTTCTCTATATGAGGAATGATGAATGCACCCATTGCCTCCTGCCTTTGAATGTCGGTGCGCCTGAATTGTAGCTTCAGATTTTTTTTTTTTTTGAGAACTGGCAATTGAACTCAAGACCTTGCACTCAAGACCTTGCCAGGCAAGTGTTTATTCTATTGAGCTTTCTCCCCAGCCCCTCAGACTCATTCTTGAGCTTCAGGAATGAGGCTGGGATCCTCACCAACTGGCCCCGTGTCCAACCAGAGGCCTTCAGACATGGACTGGATTACACCAAGAGCTTTTCTTAGTCTTGAGTTTACTGAAGGCTCATTATGGGACATCTCTGCCTCTGTAATTAATCTCACAAGCCAATCCATCACCATAAATCTTTCTGTGCATCTATATGTGACCTTGGGGTTCCATTTCTTTGAAGAAACCTGGCTTATATAGAGACCCAAATGGTTCCCATCTGGCCATACCTTTGTTTCAGCAACTGGCTTCCACAACTGTGGAGGAGAAGCACAAAGGACTGTAAAATCTAACCCTTCGTGTGAATGTTTTAGCACAGATGTAAGATGTGTCACTGCCACAAACCAGTTACACACACCCTCACCTGACTGAAACAGGAAAAAAAGAAATCAGTGTCCTTCCCTAGTTCCCAAAGAAGAGATCTGAGCACAGGTAATGTGACAAGAAGCAACACCAAACTCTCATTTTGTTCACAAAGCAAAGGGTTTGTTTTGCTTTCTACAGAATGCCCCCTGGAGCCCACACCTCACCTGTGCCTATTAGCAAGGCTCATGGGAAGATGTGAGATCCATTCCAGATGGAAGATAGACAGTATTTCATACAACTCTGTCTATGGGAGGAGAGAGAGGTATAAAAGAAAAGATGTAAACAAGACACATTCATGATTAATTCTCCAATATGTCTCAGAAATGCTTTCTAAAAATGCTGGGTTCAGAGTACCTCAGAAAATCCCTCTTAATCCTGATATGATTTCTTTCCCTGCTCCTTCTTTTCCCCTTCCTTCAGTTTGTACACTCACCTTGGGTGCTGTCTGAATGTATGATCATGCTTTCTAAGGATTTTTTTTAAATTTCTGATTTGCCATGAGTTTTAGTCAGGCAGCACCATTAATGAAGTGAATTATGGAGCTAGCAATGCCTTGAACTATGATGGCTTCGCAATAGTGAGCTCTGCAACCCCGACAGCCAGCTACCAATGGGAACCTTTTCTTAAATCAGAGATATCTTTCTTAATAAAAACTCAGAATCAGTTTTTCCAACTAAAAAAAAAAATCACAGAAGGTAAATGGAAACCAGATGAGTATATCTGGGATAAAAATAGAGGAGACAGAATGAAGAAAGGAGAGAAAATGGAGTCCTCAGAAGCTCAGATTTAGGAAAAAGGAAAGTCAGCCTCAAATCTGGGCCCTACCCTGAGCTTTGCCTTGCCCCTTAGGGTTTCCCTTAATTCCTCTCAGTTAAATAGCTAAGTTAAATAGGATGTGTGGAAAACACCTGGCACAGAAATCAATCAATAAATGTTGTATTCTTACCCTACATGATCATTGTATTCTTTTCCCAAGCCAGTCATTGTCATTACTGCCGGGACTAGAAATCTCTCACAATAAGGGAAGTCACTCAAAAATGAAAGCAACAGGGAAGCTCTTTTAGTCCTTTTAGGGCCTTGCTCTCTCTGCCTTTCCTGTCCCCTTTCATTCAAAACCTTCAGAGTTTTCTTCCTTTTCATCTAAAATCATTCCAACTTGCTCTAGAAATAATAAAAAAAAGAAGCCTTCTCAGTTCTGAGTTGAGAGAAAACCTATACACAGATCCTGTTTGTGAGGTCGGTCCCCACTGCAGAGATGTGAGCGTGAGCCCACTTTAGCCTACTGTTTGGGGACATCTCTCAGACAAGTCACAGGATAGAGAGAAACTGATCGAGATGACAGTAGGACATCCAAAGAATTAGAATCAAAAACAACACAAGGACAGGCAGATTTGTAGCCCCAGGAAAGGTAGCTGGGGGTCAGCTTAGGATGGCCCATCCAAAAGGCTGGATGTCAGGGACAACACGAAGGAGTCTAAACAGTCACAGAGGTGAAGCGTGTCAGGGCAGACAGCTTTAGAGCTCAGTTTCAGGGATAAATCAAGATAGGACTGGAGAGAAACCCACCTAAAACTCACTCAGATTGGTGGGCTGAGGAGTGAGGTGTAGAAAAAGAAATGAAACAGGACTCAAGCAGGCTGCTAGGCAGAGCCTAAGTAACCAAAAACCTGGACTCAGACTCTGTGGGAATTCTTCCCACAATTAGCTGATCCACGTGTATACAAACTGTCATGAAAGGGACAGTGCTTCTCCTCCTGGAGATCCGCTAAACCTGCAGACAGTTAACGCAGGAAGCATCTAGGCAGCCAGATGAGCTAGCTTTAACTGCTCTGCCGGCGCTTCTACAGCTGCTGCACAGCACGATGACGATCTTGGCCCAAATGTCGCCGTGTAAGCTTGCTTGTTTCCTCCTGTGGTATCTGCCACACCTAGCCAGCACCCCCTCAACTCCCTGCTCCACTGACATTCTCTCACATCTACCTTGCAAATATGCAGTAATGATCAGATATAGCTCCTGGCATAAGATATTCCTAAACTGACCCTGGTCTGGTGGAAAAAGAAAAAAAAAAAAAATCCTACAGGCCCTTGGGAAGGCTGCTGCCCTGAGAATCCATGGGGCCCAATTTGCTGTGCCTTTTATATTCCTTGACAATTCTATTACCAGTCCCAGGACCCTCAATGACTACTCCAGGCATTGGCAGTTATCCTGGTGTCTTTGCCATCCTCTGCCCTCCTAACAGCTCATTTAATCGTGCTTCCTATTTCACAGAAACACAGCACTGCGGGGCCTGAATCAATCCAAAGCTGTCACTCATCTTGACCTTCCATCTGAGGAAGAAGGGTCGCCTCTCTTTCAGAAGGATAATTCAGGGCTGGCCAAATAGCTCAATGGACTAAAGCACCTGCTTAGGCAGAGTGCAGTGGCTGGGGTTCGATCCCTGGCCTGCTGGGCCAGCCCCACCCCCATGGTACACTGAGGTGGTGATTCACACTGGGCATGGTGGCACACGCCTGTAATCCTAGCACTTGGGAGGCAGGCTGAAAACAGGAGGATCCCTACCAGTCCCACATATGTAGTGAGACCCTGCAGACTCTGTCCTAAATACATTTTAAAAAATAAAGAAAGAAAGAAGGATAATCCACACACCATTTGACCCTTCTTGTCTCTGCTAAGAGTAGGTCCCTTCTGTCGTATCTCTTTTAACTGAATAGTTACTGTCTCCCTACCACTGTAGCCTTCCCATGCTCAAGCCTCTCCCTTTGCAAAATAAAAATAAAAAATAACTCACTTTGCTATTCTCCTTGATCTATCATCCTGTACTCAAATTGTGACCTGCCTCTTTTTGCCTCTGTCACCACTGCCCCATTATGACCTGTCTTATTGTACACTTGACCATGTTTATGCTGCAAAGCCTCCCGGCTGCCCCCAGGGTCCTGGGGCAGAGTCCCCACTGCCTCCTGTGACACACAAAGCCATCCACTGTCTGGGCTCCAGCTATGAGTTTGCTGACAGCCGGCTAACCATGCAATGGTCCCACTTTCTCTTTTTCCATTCTTTGTGAGCCTTTATTATGGATTCAGACTGCTTTTATTATTTAATTATAGTATTTGTTTGTTTGGCACTGGCAACGAAGCCTTCAGGCACATTTTCATTGCCACAGTATGTCAGGGGGAAAAATCTTTAATAAGATCGGGAAGAAAAGATACACAAAAACAAGCATTTCTGCTATCGTTGCTACCCATGTGCATGCAGTACTTTGAAAAATTCTATCTTTATTTGTCATTGCTGAGTTAAAAGTGATCACTTCACAAAATCAGCCGGGAAGATTCATAGAAAAACAAGGCCCTTAGCAATTATGTTGTTTCTCACAAAATAATAAAAATTAAGACACTGATAAGGTAAAAAAAAATTTCAAAGGAAACAAGTTATTTGATCCCTACAAAACAATGTTATCAGTGCACAGTGAGCATACACAAAGACCTCTAAAATAGAAAACTAATGTCACCTTTCGGATCTGACCTGCAATCATACACTCGCACAATCAGCCCGCCGGCCAAGCCAAACATCCCAAAGAACAGCCTGCATGGGAGTGACATGCAAATTCTATTTATGGTGACCATAATGGGAACAAAACTGGAGTGGGAATTTAAATGTACAGCCTAAAGTCTAATCAATTTTACTTTTCTGCAAAATGAATACATTAACAGGAAGCGAATATTTTATGAACGCAGAAAGCCCGAACAATGAGAATTTTTTTGAGACAAGGTCTCATCAAGGAGTTCAGGCTGGCTTTTGAATTCACTCCATAGCCCAGGCTTCAAGCTTGCAGTGATCCTCCTGACTCAGCCTCCTGAGTGCACCACCACGCTATTACAGGAGTGCGACCCTCTGCCTGCCTTTTACACATCCTGACCACCAGCAGATCAGGCTGCTCAGCTCTGAGACGAAGGTCCTAGTGATCACAATCTCATCAAGCAATCCTGTCATTATAGAGCAACCTACCCCCCACTTTTAGTCTTTTGAAGGGAGCAAGGCCAGCATCCCAGCTGAATGCAGAGCTTTATTACTCTCTTGCTTCAATAAATAAACCAGTACTCTGGTTGAAGAATGATGACTCTTAGGAGTTTGGTTAACAAAACCCTGCCTTTACAATCTCCACTGTACCCAGAAACTGGAAAAATCATATCGTGGTGCCTACGGAGATGAGGGGTACATCCTGGCACACCTCTTTGTTTAGTCATTTGGCAAGATACCTACAGAGCCATGCTTGGTGCCAGAGAAAAGGGCAGGCACTAGAGATAAAGCAGTGAACAATACCGTGTTGCTGCTGTCTTGTAGAAAGCAGCCTGCTAGGGAGGACAGATCAGTACACACACACTGACCAACTAAAGGCACAGAATGAAAGCCAGCTATTTTCCATGAGCATATTAATGTCAAGAAACCATTGACATGTGTTTTGGTGGATGCCATTTAATTCAACCTAAGGGGACTGCTTTCAAAATGACTACATAGAACTTTTCTATCCATCAACATGGCTGACGACTTCAATTCTAAAATGTTCCACAGATAATATCCACTTACTTGGCTCTTATCTTATTTCATTTACCCATTATGAAGATTAATTAGCTGACTCTTACTACGAAATCAGTTACCATAATGCATTCTTGCCCCCCTACCACAGTGGTTTGTTAAAACTTAAAATTATAACTCTAATATAGGTACAAAATGCATATGTATTAAAGATAATAATTTGCTCATAATAAAGGAACTAGTTCAAAGAAGAATCCAAAACACTCCCATATTTAAACGTAAGGAATAGTGACATGTGGTTATGTGCAAAGGGAGAGAAAACTGGTTGGGAACAGGCAGGGAAAACACTTGCCCTCTACCAAATAGGGCATAATTTGCATATTTGTAGATAAGAATTATTTTGCATTGCCATCAGTTAAGTAGAACTCAGAGTGGTCGAACAGCTCCCATAGGATCAGAATCGCCAGCTCAAACGTGTGTGACCTACACAAAGCAAGCTTACCCATGGGGGCACCATATTGAACCACACCTTTGACAGTATGAGTAATCATCACTGCAATGTTAAAGGATTCACAGTAATCAATTTAATAGGGTCTTGATTCTTTTACATTTCAGTCTCCATCCACCCACAGCTTGACCCAAAGAAGGACAGAAGTACCTGGTTTAGGCCTGAGTCCCTTGGGGCTGTCAGGAATAACCGGCCGAACTGAGTAGATCGAAGTGATGGTTATTAGAAGAGCAAATTTGATATGAAGATTTACGTCCACTTCAAATCCAGATAGGTAGCACCCTATTTCCCCAAAAATAAGACCTGTGTGGAAAATAAGTTCTAGCATGATGTTAGAAGTGGCATCCCTGGAAAATGAGCCCTGTTGAGTCTTTTGGAAGAAAACACAGACATAGGGTCTTAAGTAGCAAATAGGATCTTTAGCAAGGTAGAGAGGAAATAAAATAGAAGTAGACTAGGAACAAGTGACAAGCCATGGCATGCCCATGTCTCATTCACTAATCATGGAATGGGAGAGCCTTGGGTGTTTGAGGAAACTTTAAAAGTGTAGAGTCAGGGTAGACTTTATAGTAGCATGTGTTAGTTGATACATTGTGTCAACTTGGCTGACTCAGCTCCAGCAGATCTCAGCGTG
>NDGN011217065.1:0-12108 GCA_002564285.1 Tympanoctomys barrerae
AGAACCAGGGATTGAACTCAGGCCCTTGCGCTTGCCAGGCAAGCGCTTATTCTATTGAGCTATCTCTCCAGCTCCCTAATCGTAAAACTGATATATACTACAAGTGTAAAATGCTTAATTGATTCTGAAGGTTTAGTGTGAAAGATGCAAGCTACTTTATCAATCATGTTTTATTTTGATTGCACATTGAATTGTATATTAAGGCATACTGGCTTAAATCGTAATACTGCTAACACGTATTATTGCTAAAATCAATGCCACTTCTTTATTCTTATGCTTATACCATCTTATGCTGGCCACTAGAAAGTTTAACCTTACGTATACAGTTTCCATTACATCATTTTTGAAAGTTTTTATTCACATAATAATTATGATATTTGCAGAACACTGTGTAATAATTTGAAACATTATATCATGTGCAATGGCCCAAATAAGATTCCAAGTTCTTTAAATATTATTTAAGTATTATTTCTTTGTGTTAGGAATCTTCAAATTACATTTCTATATTTCTTTATGATAGTGCCAACCTAGAATAAGGGCAAAACCCCTTAAATACATCACTTAATAATCTTTAAGGGCTGCCCAGATGGCACAGTGGATAAAAGCACCTGCTTAGGCAGATGCAGGGAGTGGGTGTTCAATCCCTAGCATACCGTGCTGGTCCCACCCCCACGGCATGCTGAGACCAAAATTGAGACTGGGTGTGGTGGCATGTACCTGTAATCCCAGCGCTTGGGAGGCTGAAAACAGGGGGATCATTTCAAGTCCGATCTGTGTAGTGAGACCCTGTAGACCCTGTACTAAAAATACATTTTTTAAAAAAATAAAAGAAAAGAAATCTTCAAAACCTTTCCTCAACCTTTGTTCCCATTTTGACACTCGTTCACCCACAGAAACAGGATGTTGAATTAAACCACATTGTGGGGTTGTTTTTCAGTATAGAGGTCAGGTGACAATTAGTGGAACCTCACTGTATCTAGGCGTTCCACGATGCCTAGGCATTCATAAATCAATAAATATCACAAACTGCAAAAAAGTAGAGAAATACTTACACATTAAAAATTCCCAAGTACTAAGTCAAGAAAAGATAAAGATGGTGTTAGTAAGCTTTCAAAAGAAATAAGCAACAATTACTTTGGTGTTCAAATGTCCCTTCCAACATGGAAAGGGCGCTTTCCAGAAAAAAGAAAATTGCTGATTCCTGGTCTAAGAAGTTACTTTAATATTTTTCTCTTCATTAAAAAACTAGTAAATCTATCATGAAACAGATACTATAGTTCCAGGATCTGGGCATGTAAGTGTGAAAGAGAAAGGCTCCAGCCCATTGAACAGACCTTGAAATACAGTCATCTTAGTCCCTCCAAACAGGAGTTTTATTTACAATAGCCAGTGTTTCTCAAATTTTTAAAAATTAAGATCCAGGACTGGCCAGATAGCTCAGTGGACTGAACTGCATGTTTAGGCAGACCACAGTGGCCAGGATTCAATCGCTGGCATGCAGTGCCAGCCCTGTCCCTGGGGAGTGCTGAGCTAGTGATTGAGACTAGGCATGGTAGTGTGCTGAGCACTTGGGAGGCTGAAAACAGGAGAATCACTATAAGTCCGATCTATGTAGTGAGACCCTGTAGATACTATCCTAAAATAAAAAAAAATCAGATCTATTGTAACAAATATATGTTACCCTTTTTTGGACACTATCTATATGAACAAATAACAAATAGAACTAAGTTGCCAAATAATACTTGTCTTGTTTACTACATGAGTTCTACTGTCTTATCCTGTTACCATCCATTTTTTCTATACAGTAGTTTCATCTGAGAAGTTACCTAAATTTCATTAAACAACGGTATCTTGGGATTCACCATCGAAAATTGGTGGGTAGATGACAGCTGTTTACTGCCTAATACTGGTTTTTCCTATAAGTCACAGATTCTAAAATGAATAACCATTCACTTTCAGTTGAGATAGATTTGCCCCATCTATGATGAATTTGATTTGGCTTCAGTTTAGGTCTTGGTTTTTTACTATATATGTTATTTTGCAATGTGTTTTTAAAAATCAGAGCACATGGAAATAATGAGTTCACTTTTCTATGTGGCAATGATCAGGTGGAGCTGAGAAGTAATTTCTCCAACACTTGCTATGTAACTTGCCACCCTTTGCCATGGGGCAAATGCACCTGAAAGTCCCAAGAATTTTCTTCACAAAAATTAGTTCCCTCTGATATTCTCCCCCAATACAAATATAAAACAGAGCTGCTTGTTTTCTTTCCATCATTAAACCTTTGCAGGACATCTGGGTAAAGCCTCTGGCTTCAAAAAAAGCCTGTTTAGCAGAGACTACTGTATTTCCAAGGTTTCTTACACCAAAGAGAAAGAGTAAGACCCCATTAGAAAGAAAAACAAATGGCCTTTGTTTCTTAAAAAGAAGAAAAACCAAACCCACAACATTTGATGAAAGAAAGTACAAGGATAATTAGAGTCCATTGGGGAATTAAAAAAAAAAAAAAAGAGAGAAAACAGATGCAAGTTTTTGTTTACTTAAAAGCTTTGTTTGTGACATAAAATCGCCGCAGACAGAACATTTCAAAACATGAAGTTAGTGCAAACATGTCTCAACTAGGAAAGGTGATGAGGGTGCAGTTGACTCTGGGATGTAACTTTAGTTGCAGCTTAATCCAGTTCCCTTTGTTAAATACCTGAACTTAATGAGAATCTGCAAAGATTTATGACCGTAACAAACACATCATTTTTGACTTAGTCATTCAAACCAGCCTGGCAACTTTGATATTTCCTAGTGAAAGAGATCTAATCCAAGTAAGAGCTCTGAAAAGGGAAAAATTTTGATTGATTACTTCCTACTCTGAACACTCAAGAGAGAAAAAGCAAACTTTTTCCTGTCTGTACTCAGATTTCTCCCACTAATCTTTTACAAGCAGGCAACAACCATAAAACACAAATTACTTACAAGGATCCAAAGGCCAATCAGACTCACTGGGTCCCAAAGTCTAGATGCATCAAAATATCTAGGAAAACATGTGAGATGAAAAGCCAAGATCTAAACATAAACAGATTCCTGATTCAATTCAACTCAGTGTTTTAATTCCCTGGTTCTGAGAGGAGAAAAGATAATGCTATAACTGATTCCATTCAAGGAATATTTTTATGATTGCTGCAAATCCTCCAAGATTAAATGAATATAATTTAGAGCATGTACTTTTCCCCCTGAATTACATTCTCAAGACTCAGTCTCTTCAACTTTGGGCAAGGCACTCCTTTATTCATATGCAAAAGTCAGTCTTCACCTTTAAGAGATTTACTGCTTCCAACATCTTACTTGTTTATACTTTTATTTCACTAAAGAAAGTTGGCATCAGTAGCTATGTTGTATCTCGCTAAAGGTCTGGTCACTATGGTATAAGCTTGTTGCTAACGATGATCAGGTAGTAGGAAATCACTTAGATGAACATTAATAGTAACAGTCATAATAAAGCCAGAATAGTACTTGAGACCACAGTTGAGCTGTTATTAGCACACCCAAAGAATAAAAATTATAATGTCAAGCCAAAGGTGAAAATACATAAGACCGAGAAAGATAGGCTTTGGCAGGGACTGCAATGTACCACGAAAATGCCTGCTTGGGGAGTCTCTATGGGACCAAGCCAAAGGGACTACAGGCTTGCTTGGTGATGGCAGCCGCTGGACACAGTGCCCCAGAGGCAGGACAGCAAGCAGCCTTGGATTTCTGATGATACTTGGCTTTCTCAGGTGAAGCTGAAAGAAGCTGCTCATTTGCTGTATGTAAGAGTACTTTTGTGCATGCATGTGTGGAATAAGAGAAAATCCTTAGCCTAAGCTTTCTGATATGCCAAATAAAATGGATTCTATGATCAGATGGGGGTGAGTAGTGGGGCGGGAGTAGATTACAAATAGAGGTGGCTTTGGTTATCCCATAATAAACCACAAGATTAAAATAGATATTTCAATAGCTTCTTACAATAGGCTTTTTAAGCAAGATTTTGTTGTGCAGCTCAGTTTTCTAAAGAAAGGTGCAAGACCAGCAGTGCACATGTTCCAGGCACTCTCCAGCCCAGGGAAGCCTTCAGCGGCTGTCCAGTGGAGCTTGGAGTTCTGGGTGTTCCTGAATACTAATGTACTGATGTAGGCCAGAGTGCAGTGGCTTGCTGTGGGTACAGCTGTCAGACAGCCTTGCCATCTTGCTGGTGGAGAGCTGGCATGCTACAGGTGGGTGGACCTGTCTCTGCAGTGGTCCGATTTATTTAGGTCTCTGAGCAAGTTACTTTTTGAGCAAGCTAATTCACCTTCCAGAGTTTCTGTTTTCTGATATGTAAAATGCAGAAAATTATAGCATCTACTTAAAATAGTAATGCTATTACTAGTATCATTCAGAAGATCATTCAGCAGCTTTCAGTATGCTGTGCTGGATCAGCACAGTTACTATCATTTTACACCTAAAATGATGGATTTTATTTTTATTTATTTTATTTTTTCTGTATTTAGGACAGAGTCTACAGGGTCTTACTATGTAGACTATAGTTTGGACTCATAGTGATTCTCCTGTTATCAGCCTCCCCAGTGCTGGGATTACAGGCAGGACCACCAAGCCCAATCTCAATTGCCTTCTCAGTGGGCCGGTGATTGAGCCCCAGCCACTGCACTCTGCCTAAGCAGGCGCTTTAGTCCACTGAGTTATCTGGCCGGCCCTTAAAATGATGGATTTTAGCAATTGTATATGACACAGTGGTTCAAATATTTTTCTCTTTTATGAATGCTTCAAAAGACACAAAGAAAAGTATATATCCACTAAAGTGGAAAGAAATCCAAACAGTAAGTGAAGAATAGTATTAAATCATATAAATTATTTTAGCTACATAAGTATTCACAGCCTGTTTCTTGCACAAATCAGCTTATAAAACAGATTCAATAAAGATAAGCAAATCAACTATTAAAAGGAAATATGTTAGCTTCCTGGAGCCCTAGATGGAGTGAGTATTGCTTTGTTATGCTTAAGTAAAAATGTAACGTGGGTAAAAGTATTTTCACAGTTGTTATAAATATCAAAGGGAAAATGTTTTCAGGGAAATGTTCGTTACTCTATTAAACCAGAACTCCATATATACAACTATGTGCTGAAAAAACAGAAGTAGAAAATGCCACCATGCCACACCGACTAGACAGCAACTTGAGTCTGATAATGCTGGCAGTCAGGATAGCAGATTCAACAGGATAAACCACTCATAGTTCTAGGACGTGCCCGTCCTGCCCCTCCCCCAGGGCTCTAGAGCTGGGACTTTCTCTCTTCCTCTCTTTCTTCTTTCCCCTGTACATAGTAATTGCTCCAGGTCTGTTTTGTTCCTGCAGCTGGTCTCGTGAGGTACAATGTGTATAACCAAAGGTTAAACCCCAGGACCACTAATGGAACAGTATATTGAAGTTTATCTGGAAAATCTAGGCCAGGTTGTCAAATTAGCCATAAAGAGCACCCATAGTCATGCCCCATCTCTTCACCCCATAAGCAGCCGCTTTCCTGTGACTTCTCTCTCAGATCTTTCTGTCCTCCAAGACCTGACATTTACATGAAGGTGTTTTTGCTCTCTAGCATGGAATGGTTGAGGTCAGGGATGAAGAACTTCCATGCCTTCATTTTACCACCCATGGAAAGTAGAAGAAAGAATAACACAATTCTCTCTGCTTGATTCAGGAGCGAAAGCATAAGAGGGATGCCAAGAGCCTATTCATTATGAAATGAGCTGTAGACAGAGCCAGCACGTCGAACAGCAGCAAATACTGCAGGCAGGGGGAGCTGCAGGCCACCCCAAGGCCTTCATCGAAGGAGAAGAAACCTGGAATAAAAGCCAGTTGGGCTCTTCCTGTTTTAAGTCTAGCTTTCATTTTCATTTTTAGAAGAACTTTAAATAATAGAATCATAAAAAAATAGCCATAACTCTTTTACCCAGAATCCTGTAAGACTTAGTATAATGTAATGCTCAAAACCAAGAAATCAAAACTTCGGCACTAATCTTCCCCCGTCCATGGGAGATATGTCCTAGTGTGCCCAATGGACACCTGATACTACAGACAGTATCAAATCTTTACATATATATTTCCTCCAGCACATATACACCTAAATATAATTTTTTTCCATCTTAGCTAAGAGCTTATACACACTGTGACCATAACTTAAGTTTGAGGAATGGCAGCAGAACTAACATGAAAGTAACTTCTCTCTTTGTTCACAATTTCAGGTAGAAGCTCTGTTCTTACCCCAGATTGTAGCCACTTCAGATACATCATTCTGCAAAAATTAAGTTCAAACTGGTATACACAGCTGAATTAGATAAAAATATTATAGGCAGTCAGACAGGGCTAGACCCTGAGGAAGACAGCATGGAAGAGTATGCTTATAAATGCTGTAGACTGCAACTGTGAGAGAGACAGATGCTCCTGTTGTGGGCCAGAACGAAATGCCAAACATTGATCAAATGCTCACCTGCCAAAAGCTAAGCATCCGGAATTGATCATCACCTTGAAGACGCCACGAAGAGTCACTAATCCAACTGCTACCAGCTGGCTACCAGATAAATTCCTATTCTATATCCGTGCCCACTTGCTACTTCACTCACTTCCCCCTTTGGTCCTGGATTTAATCAATTTTATCTGAGCAAGGGTGCTTGTAATCTCATTGGTTGGCCATAGTTTTACCCCACCTCATGCCCACCTAAGTGAGTTCCCATATTCTCCACCTTAGACCCACCTCACCACATGGTTTTACTGTATAAACATCCCTGGGAATGGTAGCTTCCTGGGGCAACTCGAGCAGATCCCCCTTCTGTCCCTCTCTCAGACAGAAGCTTTCTTTGCCCCAATAAATATTCTGATCTTAAACTCTGATTGCTCCTAAAATTTATTCTTTAGTTTTAGAGAACACAAAATCATCTAGGTATCTTTCAGGTTAGGGGTTTCACTCCCCTATATGAAAACTTTTCAATTTTTCACTTAAAGAATTACTTTAGGGCTGCTTTTTGGCACACCCAAGCTATTCCCATCACCATTCATGTACTTTGGGGCCATTTTTAAGATAGAAAGGGTTATTCAAACACAAGCACTCTGGCATGGTGACAGTGGGACTGAGAACTAGTGATGGACAGCTGGGTAGCACATGTGACATGGCTGCACTGGACAAGGGGACACCTCACGTTCCTGGCAGAATACCACGAGATGCTATCCTACCAGTCAGAATCCTATGCTATTTAAAACTTATGAATTGGTAATTTCTGGAAATTTCTATTAAATATTTTCAGGCTGTGGTTGACAACGGGTAACTGAAACCCTGGATAAAAAAAACCTCAGATAAAAGGGAACTCCTGTGTAATGTTATTAATAGAAATATACATTAGTAACATTTACCCAATGTGCTCACAAACTTATTTTTCTCTTCCAAGCCCCAGACAAGAAAAAATATTCCTTACATTCGTCTACTTATTAGTAATGATTATGTTGGTCTTCCCCATCTGTAGGAGTTTATCAATCTTTCATTCTGCGTAATCGTAATATTTTTGAAGAGTGCTGCTCATAAATGTTGCAGAATGCCTCTCAGCTCGGGTTTTCTAAAGTTTCTAGCGTTTGGGTTAGCGTTGGTGGTGTGGGTGAAGAATGCCCATGGGAGAAAGTGTCACTGACATCACATTAAGTCAGGGAGCATGATACCAGCATGACAAAAGGACATTAACCCCGGTAACCCCGTTAAAGCCATGTCTTACAGGCTCCCCCAAAGTAAAGTATCACTTTCCTCCTGCCTTTATTTTAACCTGTCCACCACCAGCTCCCCAGCCGAGCCTCTGTCTACCTGTCTGCAAGCACAGACACTGGCCCCACCCAGCTTCCTCTAGGCAATCCCGTGTGTGGAGGGGAGGATACACTGTGGGTGTCTCGAGAGTTTTAAGGGTTAAACAGCCTTCTGTGTGCTTCCTGGTAAGAATCGCAGGACTGTCTTCCAAAGCCTGTGCCACACGGGGGAAGGAATAAGGCTGCATTACTGATGTTGAAATAAAATCATCTGGAAGCATTTTCATCTGAAGCCGGCTTTCAGAAACAGAGGCAGAACACACTAACAAAAGTAATCTGAGGCATATGGCATTCCTTTCAGTCATACACACTTCTAATATAAATCCTCTAATCATTTATATCTTGGTTTTCAGGTTTATTGGCAAGTCGTCTCTTTTATTTCTCTCCAAAGAATAAACTCCTGGCCTGAAAGAAGGGAACTATCGCTTCTACAAGAGACACAGGGCAGCGCCGCAGTGCTAGGCTTGATCATTTGCTATGAGCATTACCTAAGTACAGCGATGTCGTTATTTTCTTTTGTTGTTGTTATTGTTTTTAATGAGACTGCAAATAGAGTCCTGAGGAGGTGTGCGAAGTTATGCGGGGGAGGTCTTTCCTGCGTCTCCTACCACTAGGTGGTGCCGCACATCACATTCGAAGTGGGCTGTTTTCTGCAGGGAGCGCATGGGATTATGTTTACAAACTTTGCAAAAATCTCTCACGCATTCATCAAGGGGAATACTTAAGAGCATTCTGCATAAACATTCTTTTTTCTCACGTTTATTGTCATCACTCAACTTCTGAAACAGGCCAAATCTAAACGCTGGACTACAACAGTACTGAAATCACCTTAGGTCTAATAGTAAACTTTCAGATTACCCGAATAGTAATGAGAAATATAAACACTCGCGGATGACATTATTAGAAGGGAGAATCGGGAATGATTCTGTGAATCACAGAACTCAGCACTGCCTCGGTTTCTGAGTTTTGGTTCTGCACAAATTTATGTTTTAACTACATTAATATTTCCCATAAAGAAATTTAAATTATCAAACTGACAAATGTTTTAAAGCACTGGCCAGTAGTTTTAAGACATTCTTATCAAGCAAAAGCTAGAGAATTTTCTCTCAATTACTTATTACTTTGGTATAATTGCCTTGGATTATATATGGGAGGTACATATTTGATAAGAACCTTTATATTTTAAATTGCACTTTATGACTTAAGCAGAAACAAATTTTCTAAAACCCTGGGACCTAGTATCATTGGGAAACCCTGATGAAGAAAAATGTTTTTTGTTTTTTTTTTTTTTTTTTTAAATCAGCCAAGTTAGTGTTATTTGGCAGAAGACGATCTCCCGAGAAGGAGAAGCGCTAAGTCCATCCAGTTCTCAAATGGCCAAGCAATTTGACGATAGTAATTGCAATTTGCAATTGTTCAAATGTGTCCCAGAGAGATGCGAAGCCCCCTCCTGGCGCATATACCAAGGAGGTTGCTTGCTCTGCAATTGACACGTTTCTCCTCACGCTTCCCCTCGTGACGCAAGCATCTGTTCTATGGAAGGTCAGACCCCGTTGTCATTAATTGCAAGGCTTATTTCATTCCCACGACCTCTCAGAAATACAAATTGGGCACTTCTTCTTTCCTAGCCAATCAACAGATTTATGTGAGACAACTATTTTGTCCGAAGTGTTTTTGTTTTAAGCAGGAAGCACATCCCAACGTCTCCGTGGACTGCCACCCATGGGCATGTGTGCATTTTGTATAAAGTGTGTGAGCACGTTACAAAATCCCCTATTAGAAGGAACATATGCTCACGCAAGATATCCCAATTCCCAGATTCACCAAAACTGTGGCTTGAAGCCTGGTGCTCATTCATCATGTCTGGAATTGCTCAGAAGTTTCCCAGCCACTTAACAACTTTCCTCTTGTTACTGTGACTTCATGCTTCACACTCCCCCTCTTCCCCCCGCTGGTCATCTCCTCTTAGATACACGTGTGTGTGTGTGTGTGTGCGCCCATACACACACACACACACACACACACACACACACAAATGAGGCCAACTGACTTGCATTGCTGGTGCCACCTGTTGGGAATAAGTCCAGAGTTCAGACATTCAACAAGTAAAATGACAGCACATTGGCTCCTCCATTCTCACTAGGTGAGGAGTGTCCAGTCACTCAGCTCCTGGGAACTATATACATGACAAAAACTATGTCCTTCTTCTCCATAAAGGAGGACTATAGATTCGTGGCCCAAAGCAACTTCTACCTACTCCACTCTCAGGCCTCATTGCTTCCAATGTTCCTCACTTACTCGCTGTAAGGACAGAGCCTTTGGACTGAGTCCGTGTGACCTTGCATGGGTGGCCAACCTCTGAGGCTCCCTTGGCTCAGATTTCATGTCAAACCCTTTATGTAGAAGGGGCTCCCAGCACAGGAGGGTGGGAAACTGCTCTGCTCATGGAGGGACCCTGCAGCTGCTCCCAGCTGCTACAAATGCCGATTTCTCCTTGGAAGAATCGAAAGCGTCTCTATTCAAAGTGCCTTTCCAATGCCCCGGAAAAACAGGGCCATAATCATTAGAGGTCAAAAACGCTACATTTGGATGAAGTCAGGGCAGTACTAGCTCCAAAACTGCAAGCTGTGTAACTTTGAGCTTCCTGTATACTATAAAGCAGATAAGTGGCGTTCTTCTTTGCTGAAACTGTCCATATTTATTAAAGAAAAGGAATGACAACATAGGAAAGAGACATGTAAATACAAGACACTGGAGAGTAAGTGCTTCCTATATTGTACCAAAATAAGAAACTGAAGTACAGAAGCCATTTATATATCTATGTCTCATCTCTCTTCAGAGAGAGAGAGAGAGAGAGAGAGAGAGAGAGAGAGAGAGAGAGAGAGAGATTAGGCTCTCTGATATTCCCAGGTTCTGCATCTGCAGGTTCAAACAACTGTAGATCAAAAATATTCAGAAAAAAAGGTCTGCACTAAAGATGCACAGCTTAGTCTTCATATTATTTCCTAAACTACACATGACAACAATTATTTATATTACATCTACATTGCATTAGATATATTAAGATACATATATATGTATATGTATATAACTAAACCTAAAATCTTCACACTGAGCTTCATCCTCAACTTTTAATTTTTTTTTTATTTTAGGAGAAGTTCTCACTAAATTGATAAATTGCCAACACTGGGCTCAAACTTGCAACCTCACAGATATTAAGGGATAACTGAATGCACAGATATTTATTTATTTTATTATTTTTATTCAAGTACTATACTTTAAAAATAGAGATGTTTTTCATGAGCCTTCTTATTACATGTAAGTAAGTGTAGTTCACACCTGCCCTTGAACTCTAGCAAAGTCAGTTGCTCTCGACTTCCAATGGAGATTCCAACAGCTTGAGGCTAGTGAAGCAATTTTCCATCTTCCCTTGTGGACCGAGTTTGCACAGAGCTAAGTAATGGAGGCCATCCACTCTGCAGGGCTGTTCTTTGCACGACTTGACATGAGAGCTGCAGACATGTGTCATCCTGATACCATGTCTGCTAAATTAAGTAATGAGGAATGTTTTTTTAAAACCCCATTAGGGTGGAGTTGTATATAGAGGGAACTCCACTGAAGTGTCCTAAATTATTATGAATAAATCTATACACACATACAAATTTACTAAGAAGTTTGTTAAAGATACTAAGATTTTTCAAATTAATAAGAAAAATTTTAGAGATTTTGAATGCCAACTTTATTTTATCTTTACTCCAAGCTTGTTTAAAGGAAGGATTTATTACTCTACTCTTGAAATATAGTTTGCACAATATTTTATTTTATTTTAGTGAAAGAACTGTATGGAAATATCTTACCAACAGACGTTTCTAATTGTCAGACTGATTCTCCAAGAGATTTTCTTCAAAGTTTCTAATAACAACAGATTTCTCCCTTTGTTAAGACAGTAGGGGGCACTGCCACAGCAAAATATTATGGCAAAATGAGAGCATCTATTGAGAAAAGAAGAGAGAAGAAAGGAAGGAAGGAACGAAGGAACGAAGGAAGGAAGGAAGGAAGGAAAGAAAGAAAGAAAGAAAGAAGGAAGGAAGGAAGGAAAGAAAGAAAGAAAACCCCACAAGGTTAAACATATGATATTCCCCACATCAAAGAGCATCTAAAAATATTTAACCAATTTTTTTCCTCCATAATTCACTTCGAGGTACAAATACTGGGATTTTGTGTATGTGTCTTTGTAGGGGTG
>NDGN011217066.1:0-13392 GCA_002564285.1 Tympanoctomys barrerae
CAAAAAAAAAAAAAAAAAAAAAAGTGTACAACCAGTGGATCGGATGGCGACAAATGCAAAAGGAAGACGCCAGTTCGGAGCAAGGGGCCAGTGGTCAGCCTCCCGACCCAGATGGCTCACTCAACCACCACACTGTAAAGCCCTAGGCCATCAGCCGAGGAGACCCGGCCACTCTCAAACACCCACCAGGTGCCAAGTGCCACCTGAGCACTTTTCAGGCCCTGTGTCGCCAATGACTCTGTGGTGCTTGAGTCTGAGAAAACTGAGACCCAAAGAGGTTAACAGGCATAACCCAGCCAGAGTCGGAGCTACGACTTGAGCTCAGGGCCTGGTTCCAGAGCCCGTGAAAGTTCCACCTCCCCGTATCCCTGCTGCTTTAGTGGCTTGCATGTTTGGTGATTGCTAGACAGAGCAGCACCAGGCACTTACGGCAAGCCTCCGCCTGCAGCCAGCCTCCGTGAGTCTGAGTCCTGGGTCCTGGTTCTTGTTCGCTGAAGTAGCAACTCCTCCTACTGGCCTTATGTCCCAGTAAACCCATCCCACACTGAAATATCATCAAACTGAAACTCCAGCGGGCACACACAGCCTCCTGCCATCTAGGGCTAGCCACGGAGCACACTAACGTGCCCATGGCCACGCCTCCAGCCACCCTGCGTGGCAGGGGTGTCAGTCACACTGCATGAAAAGAAACAAGTGCAAAGTTCCAACTATAGTTCTCTCAAATACATGTGGTTTCCACATCACAAAATCGGAAAAGCCTGAGGTGAACCATCGTAAGTCAGGGACGGTGGACAGCTGCTATGGCTCAGCTGGCATTTCCTCCAAGCAGCTGCTGGGGAGCTGCAGCCCAAGCCTGTCCAGCCCTCCCAGCTCATCCAGAAGACCTGCAGCCTCCTCCCCGCAGCCACCAACAGTCAGCACCGACAGCCCACGGCTTGGCTGCTGCAGATGTGGACTGACAGCCAGGGGGTGCCTGCTGCTGTCCTGAGCAGAATGGGCAGGAGGTGACCACAGGCCCCAGGCAGCAGCCAGGAGGGCCTGGGCCAGGCGGAGGGCAGGGCTGGCCATGGCTGTGTGTGGACAGACGTGAGGAGTGCCTGCTCCTCTTGCTGAGCGGGAACTGTGGTGGGCGCCATAAATGTGGGGCTTTCGGGGAAGTGACAATTTTGATAGGCTGCACTAAAGAATCTGTAAAGATGGTTGCGATGTCGCATGACTGACTGCCTAAATGCTTCTTTTTATGTGTCTATAAAAGTGATATCATCAGAGCAAAGCCTTGGGCCGATTAATCTGGCTCCAGTCTTCAAGGCGCCCAGGCCGGGATTAGTATCCGGGCCCTGAGGCACAGCAAGGCCTAGGCCAGGCAGGACGGGAGGAAGTGGGAGGAGCAGCCATGGGCAGGGAGGCTGGGCTCTGTTCTGAGTGCGCTGATTAGAGAAGGGGGCAGCCTGGCTCTCAGGAGTAGAGAGAGGAGGAGGGCAGTGTCTACGGGCCAGCTCAGGGGCCTTCCCTCCTTGGGCCCTGTGCTGTCTTCAGACAAGAAGCCTGACCTTCCAGAAAGCAGAGGTGCACTCTGTGGAAACCTCCCCAGGACAGACAAAGGCAAAGCGGTCCTTGGAATGTCCACCCTTAAAGGACAGACACGAAGAAGGGCCCCGAGGAAAATCTGTCAGGGAGAAGCAGAAACTCTGAGGGCTGCCACCTGCTGCCAGCTGCCCCTGCTGTGTCTCTTCCCAGGGAACAGAGCTGGACCAGTGGGACCCACAGCACTCTGTAGTCAGATGTCCCCAGGGGAGCAGTCACTGCCTGCGTGGAGTCACGTGGGAGAGGGAATCTGTGGCTCCTGATGGCTCTCCAGAGCCCTGCCATGGGGGACAGCCCTTGGTGCTGGAGGCCTTCAGAGCGCCAGTCCTCCCTCTTTGTGCCCTCTTTCTAGACCCTAGGTTCTGGTCTTTTGAGAACAAGGTCTGCAAGGGAAGCATGTTTATCTGTATTTCTTTTTCATCTATCCTTTATGCCATTATCAGAGCAGGCAGACTTCCCGTCACCTCTCCTCCCTTAGAGCGGGAGGTAAGAACCAGTCACCAAGCAGCTTCTAGAAGGAGCTGCAGGCATGGTGTCAGGGGACCTGGGCGCCATCACTGAAACCTGTTGGGAAGCAAGGACCACGGATGGTCACCAGAGGCCTGAAGTTTCCCCCACTGTGACCATCAGGAGGCTCCTGAAGGCCAGCCACACCTGCAGGGACCCAGAGAGGCTGTGGCCACCGTGAGCTATCCGGGAAGCTGCATCCTGACTACAGTTTTTGGCCCTGACTGTGAGCCGTCTAATCTGTTGATTGGAGCGCAGAGAGAGGGCATACGCACAATCCCATCAGGAGTTTTCCGGAAGCTTCTGAGTTGCCCTCTCCACCTTCAGTCCCCCAAATAGATGGCTTCATCATGAAGCAGACCTCTGAAGACACAGATCATGTATAAAGGAGCTTGGGTTCCCGCTAATGCGCTTTGGGACTGCAGCAAAGAGTAGCAAAAGCCTGGGGAAAATTCAGCGGGAGATTAGATCTCAGGCTCTCTTATCTCCAGTGATTAGAGAAGACTGCTCTTAGCTCTTGGTGGAGACTCTGAGTCCCTGAGGCCACAGAGGCTTCCTCCACCCAAGTACCCGATAGGCTGTCCTCTGACCATTTGGCCAAGGTCGAGGCAGCCCCAGAGCGCTGTACCCGCTAGCCTCGCGGTCCAGAGAGCACCCAGTTACCATCCCCAGGCGGGGCCCTGCCTCTTCTTTTGGAAGTGGTGTGGGAAGTGTGAAGCAGCATGTCACCTGCAAAGCTGGGACCAGGCAGCACCTTGGCGTGAACTGGAAACGAGGGGCTCAGCTCCGCACTGTGGACTAACACCGTGGCCCTGACACCACACACTCTTCTGGCCAGGACAACCTAGCATAGGGCAGTGACCAAGGAGCTCACCCGGAGCTCACCCCGGAGCTCACCCCGGAGACCTGTTTGTACCTGCAGCCCCAGCTCAGCAGCAGCTGAGGAGGCAGAAACCCAGGCAGCCTGGAGGTGCTCTCAGGGGAGGAGGAAAGCCCTGCTCTACTGCTGAGCTGTCTGACAGTGAGCCAGTGGGGAAGAGGCAGCAAAGCCAAAGAGACCCAGGGCTGCCTCAGAGCCACGGTGTTGGCTGCTGAATTCTGTGTGCTTAAGGATGGCCTCCAGCAGCCAGGTCCTGATTAGGGTCAAGGAAGGTGAGCCCCTCGTGCTGAGCCTGGCTCCAGTCCACCCTGGCATACTGGAAAGGGATCCAAGCTCTCATCTTCCCTGACCCCAGAAGTACTGCTTCACCAAGCAAGACAGTAGATTTGAGAGAAGAAAAAAAGGTACCACGTGTTCTGCCTCCTCCCCCTTTGACAACACCCTGACCCATTCTCTGAGTGGCCCTGGATTTGCCCTTCGGTCCTCACCCATCAAAGCTTCCTCAGAGAAAGGCTGATGAAAACCCATCACTTGATGCCTGCCTCATGAGTGGGAGAGATTGGGGTTGTACACTGGCTTGCCTGTGCCCATCTCCCCTCTGCCTGTGAGCAGCTCAAAGTTGGAGAAAGGCCTGGGAGACTTCTCCTTAGTAGGATCCACCTACTAACTTCTCAGAGGCAGAAGTTCTCTGTGGCTGTGATATTTCAACAACTTAAAAAAATAATAATTATCTAGGCCATGCTTCTCTCAGAGTGTTGTTGAGTTCAAAAGAACAGCTTTACTCAGGGAAAACAAGGGACAGACATTGTCGGGATGAAAGCAGCCAATCGGACAGCACGGCTGCACCGAGCTGGGGCTTGGGGGTTTGTTTCGTTCCTCTTCTCTTTTCTAAGATGCTTACAGGAACTGCTGCAGACACAGTCAGCTCCTCTCTGCAGGAGAAGGGAAGGAGGAGCTTCGACTTCCACCAAAGTGTGAAGGCCATGCAGTTTGGGTTGAAACTGGGCCCAGAGCTCACTCCCTGGCCTAAC
The DNA here is from genome assembly GCA_002564285.1 of Tympanoctomys barrerae. Taxonomy (NCBI): domain Eukaryota; kingdom Metazoa; phylum Chordata; class Mammalia; order Rodentia; family Octodontidae; genus Tympanoctomys; species Tympanoctomys barrerae. The sequence continues at coordinate 4,003 of NDGN011217066.1, forward strand.
AGACACATCATCGGGGTGAGCAGGCACTCTCGCTTGGCAGTGCATGCTGCATCCTACATTCAGGTGCTTTGGATGCTGTTTGCATCATGTCTCCTTGGGCCAGTGGTGGATGCATCACATAGGCAGCCAACCGGAAGATGACCCAGGCACCTGCTGTGGCTCGCACATGGCACTGAGGACCTCATGGAAGCCACACCTTCATGAGGGCCCCCACCTGGGGACAGCAGTGGGTCGCACCCAGGGGCCCCTGCCACAGAGACAGCAGGCAGCTTTGTTGGAATAGCTCCAGAAGAAAGTTCTCGTGGCCAAGATGAGAGGGAAATGGGCCAGGTGCCTTCTGATTTGTGGCCGACTTCGGCTAGAGGCCGAAAGATTGAGCAACAGTAGTAACAATGAAGTTACTGACACATGCAACCAGAGCGCCCTCTCTGTGCAGCATGGGCAGAGGCACAACGCCACCAGCCTGTAATTCATCCAAACAAACCTCCTGAAGCGCTCCACCCGCTCATGGACCCCGTGTCCAACTATATCCCCGTAGGACACCTTGCTGGGAACTTTGCAGGATGCTGGGACAGCAGGGCATGGCTCCTTGCCTCGCAGGGAGCACATTTGGTGCTTGCACATGAATGGAGATGCCTTAGAAGCACATGGCCTGTGCCCGAGGCAGAGGGTGGCTTTTGATCTGGGCCTTGGAGACTTCAGAAGGAGCTCACCAATGCAGAAGGGAAGGGGTGACCGTCTCAGTAAAGGGAACAGTGTTATAATTGCACAGACAGAAGTGATGCAAACACAGCGACAAATAACTGGCAGCAAAGGGCTGAGCACAGCAAATGTCAATTGGGCATTTCTGACAGCAAATGCCAGATGTGTTCAAGAAAAATCTGGTTTGAATTAGGTACTCAGAAATGATGCCCAGAGATGGGTCAATTTTGTCAGGGTTTCACACCATGGATAGGCTTCCCCAGCAGCAATAGAGAGGGGAATATATTCCAGATAGGGGTCCAGGTAACAAGAGACAAATTTTAGGGTCTCTGGACTCAAGGCCACCATTAGTGGTTTATTTTTGGGTACAAGTGGCCCTGAGATGTTGGGCTTAAGGAAAGCAAGGGGTTTTTCTCTACTGAAAGCCAGAAGGTCCATGAGCTGTTTCATGTGGTGGGGACACTGCCGGAGCATGAGGAGGAAGCTGAGGGCAGCAGCAGGCAGGGGGAATCCCTCTGGCCCAAGAGAAGCCTCCTGACAGCAGCTCAGAAAGCAGCTCTCCCCCACACACTCTAGCATCACCAGTGACAGGAGGGAGTGTCCGCTTCTCCTTATTCAGAGAGGGCTCTTCCCAGCAGAAAGAACATGAAAACACCAAGCACTCCCCAACATGGTTTACCTTGAAAACAGCATTTGCCACTTCCCTCTGTGGGGGGCAAGCGCTTCCTCCTTTTCTTTCATTGCTCTGGACATTTTCCTACCAAGCGCCAGAGTTTTGGCTGGGCATGGTGACCAATACCTGTAATTCAAGCACTTGGGCGGCTGAGACAGGAGGATCTCCTCAAGGTGGAGGACAGGTTGGGCTACATAGTAAGTTCAAGGCCTGAAATAAAACAAACAAAACAGCTTCAACTTGTGGCTTCCAGATCCCCGACGACCACCTCACGTAATGACCTGAGCTCCCCGTGTGCTCTGGTCACCGCGAACCCAGCCCGCCGCAGGACAGCAGGAGGAGGCTGGCAGGAGAATGCGGCATGTGACAGTGGAGGGGCCTGGCTCCACAGGAGGGCACGAAGTGGCAAAAGAAGAATGTTCGTGCCAGCAGCCCCTGCCAGTCCTTATCCTGCCTGTGTTCTGTCCCTGCCTCGCTTTACAGTTTCTACCCCAGCAACCTTGCGTGAGCTCACGCTCTACCCCGTTGACCTCACGCTCACGATTTGTATCCCGCGCCCTCCCAGGTCAGGCTCCAGCCCCCTCTCTCCGCATCCAGCACGCTCCAGTGCAGAAGTGTTGACTTCCTCATGGCTCCCCAAAGCCCACACCGTGTAGTTCCCCAAAGTCTGGGTGCGGTAGGGAGGCACCCAGCGTGGCCTCGAGGTCTGTCAGCACAAGGCTCGGGGGAGGGAAGGAAAAGGTTATGACGCATTGCAGGTTCTAGCACAGCAAGCTCTGCCACTTGACCTCGGCCGTCATCCTCACCTATTCTCTGTCTTATCACTTAGAATTTTCTAAGTCTCCCTCTCTCCATGAAAAAACCAGCTGTGGAGGAAAGTTCCAACTCATTCAGTCATGGGAAGACCTAACATCTTCCTGCTGTCTAGCTTTCTCCCTGGTTCTCCCTGCACATGCTGGCCACCATCTCAGCCAACAAGTCAGCTCCCAACACTCCCCAGGGCTGTTTCTGGCAGGACTGCCCCCAGGATGCAGTGACACCCGGGCTGGGGTGAGGCTCTCTCAGGCTGCGGGTTCCTGGGGAGGCTGAGAGGGTGAAAGCCACACAATTACTCAGGTACACGGCAGCTCAAGTAGACATTTTGATCCGAATTAGTGTGGCAAATTGGGAGAAAATGAACACAAGGAAAGGATACCGAAAGTAACAATGACTTGGCATAATTGCAGAAGAAGAGGAGGAGAGAAGAAAGAAAGGAGAGAGAAGAGAGGGCAGAGGAGAAACGGGAGGAAGACAAAGGGAGCTCCTGCAAACACGGGTCCCCTCTCCAGCCTCAGTTCTTGCCAATGGGAGAAGGAGCAGGAGGGACCGTGCCGTCCGCAGTCACCTCGCTCTCCAGCTTCGGGCGGCCTTTGCACACTCCCTGCCCACACCTACCTCTGCGCCCAACGAGCAGCTGTGGAAGAGCTCACTCCTGAGTCCAGACTCATGCTGCAAAGCAGTTTGGCTTCTGCAGTACTCTCGGTGATGAATCCAAATCCAGGACATCTAGGCAGAAAGAATGGCAGGACACTGAGAGAGCTCCCAGGGCTTCTCTTCAATGTTGAAGGACACAGGACATAGGACACAGGGGCCAAGTGAGGCTGAGGACCTCTGGCCATGGGCTGCTGGGCTTTCGGGCCCAGACTGGGTAGACATGGTCCTGGCCTGGGCCCTGCAGGCAGAGCGCAGACTTGGGGTGAGCTTGCCCACCCACAGCCGACAGTCAGGCCCGCAGCAATGCAGGGGCACCAGTGCCACAGAGGGGAGTTCCATCGGAAGGTGGCCACCCACTCAAGCAGACCAGACAGGCACAGGGCTGGCTAAAATGACTAAAGTTACGGACTTCCCTCCGAGGCCCAAAAGGTACAGAACTATAGGAGCTGTGTAGGGTAGTAGGCACATTCTAGAGGTTATGAGCAGTAAGGGACCCAGCGCTTTCCCAAGTGCTGAGGACATTCTAGGAAGAGAGAAGACACCGTTGGGTAGCTCTGAGGCCAAGTCTCATGACCTGGGTAGCACCAGGAGTGTCGCCGAACTTCTCTGGGCCTCACTTTCTTCAGCCATAAAATGGATACTTTTAGTACCATGAATTATTAGCACAGGGGCAGTGCCTCATACATGTAAAGTAATCAAGAAATCTTATTTTCTCCCTTGCTTTCCCCCCTCAGGAGAAAGAAAGCAGAACGAGATATGATCAATCCATGATCTGTGAATCCAGCTCCTCCACCCATTAACAAGATAAACTTGATCCTCTCTGGAAGTTGTTTCTACTGGGGAAGGGGGAATAACGAGACCCACACCAAATAACGTGCATGTTCTCCACCCACTAAAACTCGTCATAAGAGAAGCTAAGACCACACATTTGAAGAGGAGGGAAGAGAGCCCACTGGGAGGTCTCATGCCCACAGCTGGGGCTGAGTGGCAGCCTGCACGGTCACCCAGTGGTGATCAGCACCCCGGTCCCATCATTAGAGCCAATCGGGCAGGCCACCTAGGCCTGGAAGGAAGGCTTCTGTCTGTCCGCACTAGTGACAACGTTCCTGTGCCAGCCTCCCCCAGGGAGCTCTCCAGCACTGGCAGCCAGGGGATGGACAGCTGCTTGGCCTGGCCTTGCCTTGCCCAGCTGGGCAGCTGCCTCTGGACTGTAGCCGGGGGACACCTTCGGGGTGCTTTTCGTCCGTCATGCTATGTGCCAGACAGGCAGCCTCCGGGCTACAGAGGTGTGCCCTCACTCCCTCAGCTGTCCAACAGTGACTCGGGCTGGGCAGCGTGGCCCTCAGGGCTGTGCGTCTGGCCTCAGCAGTGCCCCTCTCCATGCCCACTCCCACAGAGGGTCTTGACCTCCTGAAAACTCATTCACCTCTCCTAGAAATTCATCAGCTCCTGTGACTGCTAGCAGAGGCCCAGTTGGAAGCAAATGCAGACAGCCCTGTCAGCCTTCCACAGGGGGAGGGCCCCAAGCACCTGAAGACCAGCTCTAGGGCCGAGGAGGGGGTGTGGCGAGACTGAAGTCGGGGGCAGCCCTGCTCCCTGAGGTGCCAAAGCTGTGGAACAGAGACCCTGTTGGGCCAGCACACTGCTGAACTTTGAGCTCCTCTACTTCACTGACCATATTTCCTAAATCAAACTTTGAAAAATGCTGTCACAAAGAATCCATTTTAATCAGAATAAATAACACTGTCATGAGAAATCAACAGAACCTTATAAAATCTGACACCACGAACTACACACTTAGAAAGGGCTTTAGATGGCCTGCGGGGGCTTTGGGTGGGGCTGTGAAGTGCCAGTCCTAGCCAAGCAGGCCAGACACTGCAAGTGTGTGCACTGTACCCTGGCTGCAGGGCCTGAGCGGGGCCAGCTCCACAGCATGGGACCTCGAGGGAGGTGCAGACGGGCGGGAGCCCTGCATCAGGCGCCGGAGGCGCTGCAGAGAGCACAGGCCCACTTCCTTTCCCTCAGCCCCGCTCCACTGACTGGCCCTGCTAGACTTCCCAGCGGAAGGTCCGCTTGAGAGGGCGGACACGTGAGCACGGCTGGGACCCTCCGAGCCGGGAGGCAGCGCCAGGCTTCCCCAAGGGCACCCTTCCTCTCTGACCAGAAGGAAAGAGCACTAACTTGCTGCTTGAACACAGCACTCATTCCTAATTCTGTTCGTAGTTTTGATCTTCATAGGGGCTGGACTGGGAAGAAAAAGTATATAATCTTCTTGTGTTCTTATGAAATATCCCTTAATCCTGTTGTGAAGAGCTGCAGCTTACATGAAGGGGCTCTGGAAGAGTGAGCTGTGCTTGGGCTCCAGCAGGATGATCCGCTGTCCTGCTGACCTTCAGGGAAGTGCTGCCCACTGCCTCTGCGGACCCGCACTCCAGCATCCTCACGGGTGGGCTCAGACACATGCCAGGAGAAGGAATATTGGACCTGGAGCTAAAGAGCTCTCGCCCCTACCTGCAGCTGGACTGGGTGTGTGAGGAGCTACAGGCTCTGCTTACTGCATACACAGCAGCAGCTCAGGCCTCACCTCACAGGGAGCCCCGCTCTAGGGCCGGCACCCCCACTGCGCCCACCCCTGGTTCAGTGAGCAGGTCCCGCCTCACAGCTGCAGGCCTCCCTGCAGCAGCTGCCTCTAGCTGGAGCTTCTCCCGGGCTCGCCTGCCGCCCTTCGCCCACCGACTCCCCAAGCCTCTGATCTGCTGGCCTGCTTCCCTGCTGCTGGACCTTGCTCTAGCAGCTGCCCTGTGTCCCCAGAGCCCTGACGCACACCCAACACAGGTGCTCCCAGCGAGGCCTCAGGCTGAAGCGGCGTTAGTCAAGTCTGCTCACTTCTCTTCAAAGGCGATCAAACCCATAACCATGCTTAACCTACCTTAGGATCAAAGTTCTTTATGACAAGGATGCTACACTGACCCTGCAGAATTACTAAGAATAATGGAGTTCATCTACCGCCTGTAAATCACAGACATTTAGACTTGGCGAGAAACGTGGGTCTGGCTAATATCGCCCAGCCGTTTGTTCTGGTGTTAAAAAGATCCAAGTCCGAAGCAGGGAAGTAGTTTCCAGCAGCACACAGCAAGTCAACCACGTATTAAAGCGAGACTGAGTCATCTACACCCGACAGGCATGGTGGTGGTTGCGGCTTTGTCTCACAGGGAGACAGGAACAGGACTCAAAGGCTGGCTCGGCAGCAAGGAAACAAAAGATCCCTGGAGTCATGGCAACTTCTCTGGCCCCTCGGAGAGCTGTATGGATAGAACTTAGAGTGTAAGAGATAAAGGAAGAGTCTGAACATACGTGGCCCATGCCATGCATCCAGCCGTGTCCATCACGAGCCGGCAGGACCCTGTTCCAATCTCACTGCATGCACCCAGCTCGCTCCTGCGGCCCAGCGACGTGTCAGCAGTGAGCCTAACAACCAAGGCAAACAGTGTAGGTCCCTGAATTTCTAAACACTCTCAGAAGGGGCCTGCAGGCAAGTTGGGCAGGAGCAATCTCACCTCAGTAATCACAGCTACCTGCCAGTCCCCACACAGAGCCACTGCGCTCCTGGTAAGACGTGTGGGCAAAACAGGCCAGGCTGAAGGGGCCCTGAGCTTCTGGCCCTGTCCTTGTAGGGGCTGAGACCCCAGTACCTGATAGCTATGCCAGCTTTGATGGGCTCTCGGCAGAGGGAATCTGAAGGCCCGCACCAGAGAGATGGAGCTCAGTCTGCAGCTTGCATAAAGAGCTAAGTGGCACGTAATTCAGTTAAAGGAAAAGGAAGCAAACCTCATCACAACAGTTGAAAACACGAAAACAACAAATAAACAGCTGCTTTGAGTCGGCAACAGGAGGCCAATTTGATAGTCAAAGAAAGAAAAGTGCTGTCTTGCATGAGCCTGCGGTGCCTACGTGTGTGCGCAGGGAGGGGCGGTACGCATCAAGAAGCTGCAGCTGTGAGCAGTTTAGAGCGCAGCTCTCTCCAAGTTCCTGGAACAATTTGCTAGATTAGAACTGCGCCATCCACTGCCGCAGGCTCAGCCAAGTTTCAGCAGGAGCAGGCTGCACCCACTACAGCCCTACCACGCTCACTCCATCTGCTGGGCAGGGCGCTTGGGGGACTGTTTGCACGTTGAAAAGCCCAGAGTCTGCCCTTTGATGACACATCACACAGCCACAGGTGAATGTGAGACAAAGGAAGAGTTTTCGCTCAGTGCCTAGTGGGCAGACAGCACTAGAGCACCGGCCACCAGCGGAGCCTAGGGCCCCGGAGCCCTCTCCTGACGGCACACCTCAGGAGGGCGTGTGTCTTAGCAAGTTACTCTCTTGCACGTGAAAGTTGATAACGGATTGTTTTTAACATCACCAGTCAACTATGGCCATGATAATTCTGCATAGTGAGCATAAGCTCACAAAATCTCCCTGGTCTGAAAGAATGGGCATTTGTTCTCACCAGAAGCAGCTCAACCTCCATCCAGCTTTAGGTCTAAGAGTGGCAGGGGTGTAGGGTGCCCCGACCCCTCTCACAGCCATGACACAGGGCAGGGGCAGTGCAGACCCCGCAGCGTCTCTTGAGGCCCGTTGTGAGACAGCTCGCGGGCTTGCTTCCACTCCCTTCTGCTGTCCACAGGAAGCTGCACAGACAGGCCCAGACTGAAAGCAGGAACACAGCAGGCTGTCCAGGAGGCCGAGACAGAGGCACAGAGCCGTGGAGGGGTGAAGAATGGGAGCCACGTGATGCTCGCCATTTTGTTGTTTTCTTTATCAACAAAAAATCCCCACTTGTCATTTGTCTTAGCTGTAAAATGGGGACATAGTAAGACTTGGCCTGTATAGTTCAGGAAGTACTGAAGGCATATAATGAATGAATGTGTTTGCAGCGATGTCCACTCTGTATCCAGAAGCTGATAAGGCTGTCATACCTATAACATGCGTGCAGTACAGCAGAGCAACCTAGACAGGTGGCCCCCATTCTGCTGGGTTCTCCAGATCCACGTTGGAATTCCGGACTGGATGCTTCCACTACTGCTTTTGTGATAAAATGTGAACAAAACAGGCCAGGCTGCAGGGGGCCAGGCTGCAGGAGGCCCTGCGCTTCTAGCCCTGTCCTTGCGAGGGGCCTGAGACCCAAGTACCTGCTGGCTGTGCTGGCCTTAAGGGGCGCTGGACAGAGCAAATCAGAAGCCCCATACCACAGAGAGCTCAAGCTCAGCCTGCAGCTTGCACTGAAGAGCTGAGCCTCATGCATCACTCTTGCGCTGACGGATGCCCAGCACAGGAAGAACCACAAAGGAAGGCCACCGTTAGAGGACACCAGGCTTTTCACTGTCACGCACTAGCTCTGCCTCCTGTGCACTCATCCGCAGCATGCCTGTGCCCGGTTAGTGTGACACACTGCCCACCATTCGGGCTGCAGAGCTGAGAGGTCCTGGCTGGTCAGCAGTTACATCCTGAACACTGGGCTTTGGGCGCAGGCCTGCTATGCTTGATGCATTTGCTTTATCTCCACACCTTTGGCTCTGAAGAGCTCTCCTAGTACCTTAATACACAGACAAATCTGTGCTGCCTCTGATCCAGCACCTGAACTGTAGTAGACCAGCAATGTGGGACCACAGCTCAGCTCTATCCGCCCCTGCCCACAGCACTGTGGCATGTTACAGGGCCACTCCGGACAGGCACCTGCTCCCTGCAGAGGCGTGCACGCTGGCAAGGTGAACCTCAGGTGCCTGAATTATGCCCGCCCTTCCATTGGCCTTGGTTGTCGGCCTTCCTGCTTCCTCCAGGTGCACCTGAGACTCTGCTCTCCGAATGCTGCCAGACTCGTGGGCATCACCTGTTCTGCGCCTCGCAGAAGCGGTGTGCTCTGAGCCCTCTCCTCCCCAGAAGCCCTGCACCCCTGTGAGAATCATGAGTCTGTGGAGCCCCAAGGTGCTGCTCGGTAGCACATGTGGGTAAGAGGCTCAGCTCCCAGGAACCGCGGGAGGGTAACAACGCAGTGCGCCTTTCGCCTTTTCCCACGAGGTGCCTGGGCAGGACATTCTGTCAGTCTTATCTAGGAGGTTTTTGTAATCCCCAGACTTAAGCATTTGGCAAATGAAGAAGAATTTCCTGTATTAGTTCTTTATTTGTTATGTCTCCTTCTGTTCTCTTTTCTCCTACTACTTACAGAACATGTTCTCCAAAGAGCTTATTTCTGCTTCTCATTTCTGCCCCTGTTCGTTGCTCCACACTGAGCTTATTTATTCCACCTGGACTTAGAGGCCACGACTTGGTTCTCAATTCTTACCATATCCTTTCACTTGGCTACGGAGTTTCCCAGCTTGGAAGCAAAAAGCACCTACTGCACCCCAGCCTGACCCTGCCTGGTGCTCCAGTTGGGTGTCCAGGGCCACTGCAGCTCCTGCTCCACACCCTCCAGGAGGTGCAGCCACTCCGGGTTATAGGAGACACTTCCAGGTCCTTGTCTCATCCAAGAAGCCAATATTTGTAATCCCAAAGTTACG
>NDGN011217089.1:0-13326 GCA_002564285.1 Tympanoctomys barrerae
ATAAAGTTACAGTGGAAGCATACAGAGTTACAAAATTGGAATCAATTGCACAGGTTATAACAACTCTAACATATGGTTTTTGATGCTTTTCAAGGATTTAAATAATAAGAAAATTGTTTTTAAAATTATATTTTGGCCTGGGCCTTAGAAGAGCACTTGTCTAAAATATGGGAGACCCTGAGTTTATTCCCAAATTCCACACACAAAGAAGTCAAATTTAAAATAGATGGTAATCTTATGTCAATAACTAATAAAAATACTGAGAATATATTAATAAAAATTATAAAAATAACTACTTCAAGAGAAGTTTACATTAAACAGTGGACAACAATTCATAATCATGTCCACTTATAGTAAATGCTATATGATCAATTATTTAGTCTTAATATCATTAAATAAAAGTGCTATATTTATAAAATAAAAACGTTTATAAATACATTTCATTTCTTTATTATATAAGTAATAAAATCAATTTCTATAACTAGATCACTTGTTTTACTTTAACCTCAGATTCAAAAAGTGGCTTTTACGTTGCTTTCTGCAAAATCATACATTTTCTCTCCCTGGTTTTCAATAGTTTCCAGGTCAGATAGATGCTCATTACTTGAGATTCTACATGCCTAGAATATTGTTAAAGCAATATTGAAGTTCTAGTATAACATTTCAAACTGCCAACTGGTAAAAAGGATTAATATAAACCTATCTAGAGCTGACCAGAGCTCAGCAGACTAAAGCGCCTGCTTAGGCAGAGCCCAGCAGCCGGGATTTGATCCCCTGCTTGCCATGCTGGCCCCGCCTATGGGACTCCCTGAGACAGTGATGGAGACTGGGGGTGGTGACACGTGCCTGTAATCCAAGCACTTGGGAGGCTGAAAACAGGGGGATTAATATAAACCCGATCTATGTAGTGAGACCTTGTAGACCCTGTACTAAATACAGAAAAAAGGGGGAAGGGGCAAACAACTCAGAGGATTAAAGGGCTTGCAAGCAGGAGCAGGGGCCAGGAGTTCCATCCCCGGTCCTATGGTGTCAGCCCCACCCTCGGAGCATGCTGAGATGGCAATTGAGACTGGGTATGGTGGTGGTTGACTGTAATCCCAGTTCTTAGGAGGCTGTAAACAGGTGGATCACTACGAGTCTCATGTAGTAGTGAGACCCTGAACACCCTGTAGACTTTTTCATAAAATACAAAAAAAAAAAGAAAAAAGAAAAGAAAGAAAGAAAAAAGAAAAAGAAAGAGAAAGAAAGCTGTCTAAATCAGGTAACCAGGTGACCAAGTTGACTGAGATGCTGTTGATTTTGGCTGGTATAACAATATGGCGTGACCATCTTTGTTTAGTTTGTATGCTTATGTACTAGCTTCACAAGCATATTTATCTGTAGAAAAAATTAGAAAATTTTTCTTTTTATAAATTAGCTTTGTATAAAAAACAATCTGCATATTGTCTATATGCTGTATATATAACATATTTGTTCTTTGTTTTTACTTTTATTTCTTATTTCATTTTAACCTTTACCTCTTTGAGTTTGAGGGATTCTGTTTCATTAAGTGGTTTTCTTAGATTTTTTTCCCCAACAACCTCTAGGTAAGCACAATGTAGTCTTTAAATGAAGGTCCATATTTCATGAATGTAGAGGCTTTAATATTATCGTTGCTGTAAAAGTGGATAAAATGCCTTCAAGATGATGCATCATAACATGAAAGTGAATCGCCATTTTACTTTGGTTTATTAACAAAATTAAAATATTTTGTAAAGACTAAGAATGAAATGTTTTATTTAAATGACAATTAAATTACTTTATAAAATTTTTAAGACACGCTTAAGAGATCCATCATTTATCAGGCCTGTTTCCCCGTGTCTTCTTTAGCTAGGTGTCATACTAAAATGACATGCATTGCAATCATCCTTTTACTGTCATCTTACTTTTATCAACTGCTTTCTGCACTTGTATATACCAGAGAGTATAAACTCTACCCTTTCATCACCAGGTATGACTCTGATTTAAATGGTGTTTCCCCGAGTGACAGAAACCATACACTAAAATTACAGAGAGTGTTCTGCTTCTGAGACTTCATTAGAAAGATAACTGAATGAAGCTTTGTTCTTCTTCAAGAAGGAAATTCTATCATCATTTTGGCACAAAAGATAATAAAGTAAAGTATGAAACTCAGTTTGCTTGGCATCCTGATAAGGATGATAAACTAGCATGCTTTCCATTTGAAGGAATTAAAATTAAAGTAACAAGGACCCACTGAACACTGGCGCTTCTTTTAAATAAGTTTGACATGTGTGTGTTGTGTGTGTGTGCACACATGTGTGCACGTCCAAGTGTGTGTTGTGGCACAATGCACAGAATGAGCAATTACCCAGAGTTCATATGCTGTTCACCTTCCACAGGGGCTCTGAGGGACTGCCTTGAGTGGGAACCCCCTACACAAGCGAGCCTCAAGAAAAAGCAGCACTGTACTAAAGCCTCTGTGGTGTTTTATTGGTAGAAGTAGGAAGCAAAGATAAAGGACAAAAGAAGGATGTTTGCCCAGGAGTTTATGTAGAAGACGGGGAAGGCCAGGGTCGTCTACATGACTGACCTTAGTTCCAAGAAGTCACTTTTCTATATTTCTTCTCTGAGGTATTCAGATAATAAAGGACAGATTGAAAGAGAGAAGTAGAGAAATCTCTTGCCAAGGAAGTAGAAGAGAATGTGGGTGGGATGAGAAGGGGGGAAAATAAATAGAAAGAAGTGTGCTGTGTAGGGGGAGTTAATGACTTCAGTGAATGTAAACATTATGGCTCCTAAACACGAAATAAGACTGATTATATCAGTAAGAACAAACAAGGGGGAGAATGGTTTAGAGGAGAAAGAGGGAGGCAGGTGGGAAGGGGAGGAGATGAAAAGAAAATCCAGCTGTCTCAGACACTAAGCTCACTCCCCAGGATGACCGCAAGTTGCACGTCCTGCACACATGCTAGTGAAAATAAATAAATGCATTTTAGCCATTTAAAAAGGTAATACAATTTTTACTGTTTATCTGAAATTAAAATTTAACTGAAGAACCTACATTTTATTTATAAAAGGGTGACTGTTCTCGGAATTTTATTCTGGACCCCCATAATGGTTGTAGAATTTTGGAGAGGTTAAAACTTTCAGGTTTGGTTTTTTTTTTTTTTGTACTGAATTGGTGAAAATATCACATGATAGTGTAAAGGCTCTCTATGGAGGGTTACAGATATGGGTTTGCCAAAAAAAAATCCTATTTTAGATAAATTTCTAGTATATTTTAAGCTTAAGAAAAGGGAAAATCCATTTTAAATAAAAAAATCATATTTCTCAGTGAGAAAGTGCATCACAATCTTTCCCAAAATGAAAAAGACAAACAAGGAAATAATCCAAACTTATAAAGTGTCATGCAGGAAGTGGCTTAATATAGAGATCTCTGAATTGTAATGTGAAAATTTAAATTAAAGCTTTTATACGAGATCCCAGTGTAATTCTTGGACATTCAAATATGTAAGGTTTGATTCATTAAAAACAATTTGTTTTAATATCTACAGAACTTGTTTCATAGAGATTGTGCTTATAGTGGGAAGGACTGCAGGATTTGTTTAGCAGAGTTTGCATTTTATCCTCATTTCCCATCAAGTATGTGAGTTCATACAATTTACTCATTTTCTGGGCATAGTGACTTCTAACTTAAAGGTTAGTAAAACTTTCCTTGTAGAATTGTAATAGGCTCTGGCGAGCGCAAGGGCCTGAGTTCAATCCCCGATCCCACCAAAAAAAAAAAAAAAATTGAAATAGGAAGTGAATGTGTATAAAAGCAGACTGTTACCTTGCACGAGCTAGGTACAGTATTCAGTAGGCATCACCTATTATTACTGTCATTGTCACTGGATAAAGGAAAAAGGTAACAATAAACTCACTTTAAAAATATGAAAAATGAGAGCCAGCCTGATAGCTCAGCAGACTAAAGTGCCTGCTTAGGCAGATACAGTGGCCAGGGTTTGACGCCCGAGGTGCCGGTCCTGCCCCACCCTCGGGGTGCGCTGAGACAGGCGATTGCGACTGGGCATGGAGGCGTGCACCTGTAATCCCAGCACTTGAGAGGCTGAAAACAGGAGAATCACTATGAGTCCAATCTATGTTGTGAGACCCTATAGACCCTGTAGACCCTGTCCTAAATACAGAAAAATAATATGAAAAAAGTTTAATTAAAAGTGCATGTGCTTGCTTGCTGTGTTAAAACAGCACACAAGTTTTATGGTTTGTTAGTGTTTATGCAGGGTGACGTCCATAGACTGACGTAGGAGCTGAGGAGCACCTCCGCCTCCGTGGCGTGCACGTCTCTTGCACTGTGTAGCAATAAACATGGAAAGACAAAAACACCACACACTTTCATATGAAAAGCTTGATTTTTGAGTCAGGTTTTAAAATACCAGTGCTTTGAAACATCTCTGTACCTGAGCCTCGAAGTTCAGATTCATTCACAATTGTGGGAGAAAGGGTTAAAAATTCTATAAGGGCATCGGATATTGAAGAACTCAGATCAATAGACCTCCTGTTGAGAAGACAAGCAAACAACTTTTGCAGTCTAATTAATAGGGAACATCTGGCTTTGTATTTTTCTTCTCATGGATAAAATAGCAAGGCCAGGCTTTACCAAGCACGCTGCTCCACAGCTGCAGGCAGTGCCAGGAACAGCTGTGAACAACATGCATTTTATGAAATATTGCAGATGTTCTTCATTATACATATTGCTGAGACATTAAATGCCATTTCAAATAAAGATGAAATACAAAGGTAATCACTGACAGTGATAGAGAAATGTACACATCTGGGCTGTGTGTAAAACATGTTGGCTTTCTTATATCAGACTACAAAATACAGATTGTTTGAGTCTGATGGGAATACAATGAATTTGAATTAACTTTTGAAAATGTATCCCTCCCTCCATCTTATCACTGGTCAATGGATCGATTTTAAGAAAGCATGACAAATAATTCACTTTTAATTTTTACCATAGCTCCTTACTCGGTAAACCTTTACAATTTCAGTTAGGTAACAACCTAGCTGTCCCAGGCCCATCATCTTCTTAAAGCATCAGTAAGTTGTAAATTTCATGAACTTCCACATAATCTAAGTGTAGTGGAAATGAGTTGTTCTCACCTCTGTCTTCAACTGCCAAACATTCCTGTAGTCATATTGCCTGGAAATATTTATTTGAGATGATAAATGATCAGCAAAGCATTAAATATAGCCCTTAAAGATTTTGAAAGCAACTAAATGATCAGAGTAGATTGACATGTCCGGATATAGAGTTCCTTTAATGCTATGTGTGTTTTAACCAACTGATCTAGAACAACCAGTCACTGATCCTCTTACCTCCTCTCACTCACTGGTGTGTAGCATTATCATATTTCTACATCCTTTGTAGGAGAAGATTATCAAGACCACGTGAACTAATTTTTTGTGGATCTAGCTGAGGATAAGCCTTAACCAGCATGATGTCATGGTATAGAAAGAGAGTCATTGTAACAATTAAGTAATTATTTTATATTGCTTGCAACTTTCAACAATATTGTACCTATAGGTAACCTCAGATCACAGTAAGATTTTAAGTGGATTGCAAACAAAACAAACCACAAAAAACCCTTGGTTCTTTTCTTTAAAACATTACCACCAAACTCCCATTCTCAGATTATTGTTTGAAAGTCTTTTATTAAGAGGGATCCTATATTTGTTCTGAAACTAGATTGTTTTAAATCTTTTTTTTATTTTAAAGTTTATTTATTTATTTGGTACAGGGTCTCATCATGCCTCTGAGATTTGTAGTGATCCTCCTGTCTCAGCCTCCCCAGTGCTGGGATTATAGGCATGAGCCACCATGCCCAGTCTCAGTGGTAGGCATGGTGTGCCCCGGGTTCCAGGACCTGCACAGCATGTGATACCAGGAATCGAACCCAGGTCCTTGTGCTTGTCAGGCAGGAGTTTATACCACCTAGCTATCCTCCCAGCCCAACTGCTATCAAACCTGATAGCATATTAGAAGCTTTTTATACAAGACAATGGTGTTTGCACAGGACAATTTAACTCACTGTTATGGATTAATTTTAATAATGCTTGAATATTCAAGTACAGCTTAAAGATGAACATTTACAGATAAATATCTCTAGGCATAAGGAGTAACCACAGACTTACTAAGTGGCACAAAAAAATCACTAATCATGATTTGAGAAATAAAAATATTAGTCAAGTATTCTAAAATAAAAATATCTGTAATCAAACCACTAATATTAGTGTGTAATAACATGGAAAATAGCTGTAATACATACATCTTTTGAAAAAAATCATATCTAGAATCTGTGAGGCACTTCTAACAAAAAAAAAGGGTAATACAGAAAACAAAAAATGCGGAGATAATTGGAAGAAATCATAATAAAAATATCCAAAAATAAGCATATAAAATGTCCGCATTTTTAGTAGTTAGGTCATTCTAAACAAATGTTCTGTGTGATGCTACCAGAATGGCTGGAATGAAAAGAAAAAAAAAAAGAACAAACAAACTGAAAAATAGAAACTGTCAGCTACAATGAAGATGTGCAGCCCGTATTTTCCTACCTCGCTATACCTGTGTACATTACTACAATGCCAATGGAAAGCAGTAAACCAACATTTATTAAAGTTGTGCTGGATACCTCACATTATAGCAACTGTTCTCGTAGGTAAATCTCAGGATAAATAGATATATGTGCTCATCCAAAGAAATGGATTAAAATGTACATAGTACCAGCATTCATAATTCCATTATATAGCAGGTCCCAGGCACCATGGACTTCTGCAGTGTTATGGGAAAGATGTGGACATCTCTGTTAGCTGATAACTCATGCAATGCTAGCTAATTCCCTTTGTTTTCAAAGCAGATATTCTAAGTTTTATTCCTTTCTGCTGTATTACTAGTGAGTTGTTTTGAAGGCCCCTGATGTTTTTTGTTTCCTGATATGGTGATTTTATTTGTTTGTTTGCTTGCTTGCTTGTTTTGTTTTGTTTGGTACTGGGAATCGAACTCAGGACTTGCACTTGCCAGGCAGGCACTGTGCTGCTGAGCTATATTCCTAGACAATTGTACGGTAATATGATCTCTTTTGACTTCCTGTTAGTCAAAATGTCTGTTATTAGTAAAATCCATACAGAATCTTTCTGCTGGGATCTCTTTTGTTCTACTAGCTGTTGCTGTTTTGCAGTGCCTTGTGAAGGATCAGTTCTGGCTGTCCTATGGTGTCTCCTTGGCCTTAGAGAACTTCTCCCTACAGATCCGAGGAGTGCTATAACTTTAACCATTTTCTTCCCTTGCTGGCTGCTCAAGGTAGCAATCGGGTATCAAAGTATTTGAGACAAAAATCTTTACAGGCAGCCAACCCCTATGTCCAATTATTACATGCAAATTTCTCTCAAGAACCTGCTTGATTTCTACTCTGATGGCTCTTCTGAGTAAGCCAGTGTTTTACTGTTTGTGGGTTCACTTTCAGGTTGGCAGATATGAGTTTCCCTGCTTGAAAGCATCCAGTCTCTGATATCTTCTCCTAAGAGACATTTTTCCTTGCGTTGGAGAGAGGGAGGAGTAGAGGGACTTCTCATTCTCCCCATTCAGGGGATGTACAAGGAGCATGGCAACATCCTTTCCTTTGGAATTATTAACAACTTCTTCAACAACCTTCTTTCCACTGTCAAATTCTCTCCATGCTTGTTATAACCTGGACATCAGTGATGGTTGCTGATACTTGTTCACAAGTTAAAATTAATGATGTATGATTCTACATATCAATAACATTTCAGCATGAGATCATTACAAAGTGTTAATGAGACATTTTCTATGCTTTAATTTATTTTGTACTTAAATTCTGGTATGAATTTTATAATTGCAATATCTTATGTATTTATTTATTTGGTACTGAACCAAGGCTTCCCACTGAGCTACATCTTCAGTTCTTTATTATGTGTTCTGTTTTTATTTTGAAACATACCTCTTAAATCATTAAATTGTCTAGGCAGGGCTGACCTTGGGAACCTCCTGCCTCAGCACACTGAAGTGCTGGGATGCAGGCATGTGCCACTCACTCCCCCAGACACCATCTCTCATTTGTATATAACAATATTTCAACATGAAACCACATGTTCACTGCTATTATATTGGCTGTAGATGATTACTCCTTAAGAGGAAGATATACACTTTATATATCTCTTTGGTATGTGGCACATATTGGCAATTTCAAAATGAATAAGTATATGAATCAACCCATGGAAACCTAAAATAAAAACTAAAGTCTATGTCACTGTGAAGAAAATCACCAAGAGATTTTACTCAAGAGCTTTGGTGTTTGGACATAAAGATGATGAAAAAAGAAAAATAATTAGAGTAGTCATGAATTCAAATAATGAAGAGTAAGTTAAAGGATAATATTGACTTGGGAATTATTTGTTCAACTACCAAAGAATTTTCTTGCTTTCCTTTAAAATATAATTTGAAGTTTGAGTGTAGCCACTTAAACAGAACGTGTTTTAATAAAGAAGCAAGCTCAATAACCAAGTAGTCCAGTATTCAAGTAGTACAATACACTGAGGCTACTAGTGGTGCCTGTGACCCTTCCACTCCTGAGCCCATTGGAAGACCGTCCCTTAGTACTCGGAGGAAATGTCTATCACTGTCAGGTGGTGAGGTAGTCACCCAGAAGTGAGTAGCTACCAGAAATGCCCATTAAAGGTATCTGTGGTAAGAAGTGGAAATAGAATGACATAATGTTCTACATTTACCTCATAAATATTAGAATCTGTAAATTTAGGATATTTATACTCATCTTAGAAGCATAGTGTTTTATACTACAAATTGAGAGAGTGACACTGAACTTTTTCCTAACTCATTTCAAGACAGATGGCTAGTCAATGAATTTTTCCACCAGTTTTTTAAACATCAAACAATCTTTCAGGTCCAAATGTATTGGTTGAATGTTTATAATGTGTAGTAAGAGATAGAAAAAATTAGCATAATGTACTTAAAACCTAATCATAAGAATAACAAAAATAAAATTCAACCAGTATCACAATATCTTCAGTATTTTAATTAGAATTTCAATAAAAATCTCCAGACAAAAATATAATAAAATATATAATAAACTAAATTGGAAAATATGATAAACTTAATTGTAAATACCACAGGATTTATAGTGCTAGATCACTGATGAAGAAGTTAAGAGCAATGAGAACAGTAATGAATTGTATTGCTGGCCCACCTGTGGGATTCATTCGTAGTACTTTGTGGAGGACCACCTGAGCAGCTCTCCTTGAAAGAAGAGCAGTTGTCTCCATTTTGGCTCTGTGGGACCCTATTTTCATGTACTGATATGTACAGAGCAGGCTTGGTCTTGACTTTATCACTTCAATTGGCTTTAAAAAATGCATGCTGGTCAAGATGAGGAGCTACTGGTAGCCTTTGAAGATGGCATGCGTGTTTCCCTGATAATCCATACCTGCTGCTCTTTAATATGAGCTGGGACAAGAGCCAGATGCTCCATGCTGTCCACTGGAATGAGCCTCCAGATAGAGGCTGTGAATTCCTGGGGATTGAAAGAATGCACATCTGAGGTGAAGCAAAGGACCCCATAACATTAGATACTATCTCAATAGTATATTATAAATTACTTTTTCTGCATATCTGTTCTGCATATGACAGCTGTAATGCAGGCCACCCACCTACCTAGCTTAGCTCACAATACTCACCTACTTCCTGCAGTTCTCAGTCATTCATCCTCAAGCCACTCCTTCATGACTGAAGGAAACCCTAGTTCTACTCTGGGCTGAGGTCTTTATTCCAGATGGACATTTTAGTGGCTGGACTTAGGTGTCTTTATCATCACTGTAGGTTGCACTGGAAGTGGTAATTGGAATTTACTTGATGGAATTCTAGTAACTTATCCATGGGATTACAAATATAAGCTTCCCAGACTGAGACAAGGACCAGGAAGGGCTCCCTATAGTACTTCTGCTTAATTCTGTCCTCTTTTAAAAGACTACTTGGTTATAAGTTGTATAATATAGGATTTCAGTCATACATCTTTAAGACAATCAAATAAACCATTAGTTTTATCAGTGGTATTATGCAAAATGCAAATATTTATCTAACTACATAACACTCATATACTATTATCATAACTGTATCATATTTAAGATCATAGTTAAGTTCATCATTTGTGTTTTATAAATCAAACTAACACTCTATGGAAATAAGGGTGATACAATTTTTTCAACCCCTAACTTACATTCAAACAAATTTTGTATTTTTATACAAGGCAAAAACTTAGAGGATTTAAACTGAATTTTTAATGTGGCAAGATTCAAAATGTTGCATAGTTTTTTCTTACTCCCATGTGAACCTCAATCCTCTATTTTGTTTCTTACAGCATCTCCCCAGTAAAGCAGTAATTTAGCCAAAGTAATTTACTTTTGTGAAAAACAATTTTTAGATTATAAATTTCTCTGACATGAAAATATTGTTGGAAAAAACAAAAGCAATCCTGAAACCCTAGGCTGGAGCAGGATTAAGGTTCCTAAGACTGAGACTGCTATGTAATGTCTCAGCAGATGAGAATTAGAGTAGTGTCAGGTAAAAGAATGGAGTGGCTTGGTTTTGGAAGTGTTTATACTTTACAGGTACATTGAAATAAACTCCAAACTGCAAGAGGATCATATGGAGTAAAGGAACACACTTAGTTCTGCAGTCATGTGTCAAACCACCTGCATTGTAAGCCTGGTGTTGCTTCCTATTTAGCTAAAATATCTGGAAAAACTTGAATCCCTGTGCTACTTTCAATTCTTTGTTCTAGGTTGCATGATTTTTCTGTAACAGTTTCAACACATTTTTATGCAACTTGACATAGAGTGGGGGAAACAAGGCAAATCATAATCTAAAATATTTTAAGTCAGTCATGAGTATGACTGAAATCCTTTTCATATGCTTTAGTATCTCCATATGACATTTGTTTCAGGAAATAGCTAGAAGAAAAAAATTTAGAACAAAAATCATGAACTCTAAACCATATCATCCTTTGACGGCAAGCTTCATCTATTTCTATCAACTAAAGAAAGAAATAGTGATTTTTCTTGCTGCTCCAAATGTCAATCACTTTATCTGCATCTTTATCTGAAGCCTTGCTCTGATGATGCCTGCCACATGAATTCTCTTGAAGACATACTTTATTATTCCATGCAAAACCTTTCAAGGGTTATTCTGTTTGACTGACAATGACTAAACTCTTTTGTTTGTCATGAAAGTCTTTCTCCAGTGTACCAGGTAACTAATCTTTCATTTTCACTCACATCATCCTCAAATATATTTTGTGCTTTCTGAGAGGATCTCACTTTGTCTGTATTCCATGGCACTTTCATTTTTTTCTTTGAAATGTTGTTTATTGTATTTTGTTTTAAAAATATGTCTTTCAATAAATATTTGGGATATAAAGTGCAAAGTATTGCAAATATGTCTAAAATCACACCATCAAAGTAATTAAAAGAGAAATAACATTTTCAAATAGCTAAAATTTTCCAATATATTTCTTTGAGCCTATTTAGAATATTAGGTGGTCAGATATGCAAGCAAAAATCAACTCACCAATGCAGAGAGAAAAATAACTACACTCTTTACAAGGCAATTTTATTTGATAGTATAGTTATTAGAAGAAAGTCTAGATATATTTTTTACAATAACTTCATGGTAGTGTTAAGGTGATGGAAGCAAGATGGCTGACTGGAACTTCCCAGCGGCCCTCTTTCTGGTCAGAAGGAAACAAGCACAAAATAGTTTTGTAAAACATAAGGAAACCAGATGAATGAAAGACAGATTGTAGAGAGTAAAAAGGCAGTTTTGCATTATTCACAGCAACTACCCTTAGAATAAGAGAGCGAAGTGTGGAGAGTGCCCTTTTGCTGGAGAGGGAAAGAGGGAAGCCACTAGCAGAATTTGTCTCAAACCTCCACAAGAGAGTCACCCCTATAAAACCCCTCACTGGGCTTCCAGGCCTTTCCTGGCATTAGATTTGAAGCTATAGCCAGAAGATCCAGTAATTTTCAGTGCATGATGTCATGGTAGTCCCACTTCCAAAATCACTGAATAAGTCCATGCCATGGACTGTCCCAGTGTACAACTGTTACCAGCATCTCTGAACATCCCTGGCTTATCACCCTACTTGGGCAGAGGACTATCTCCTATACAATTGTCTTCAAAGTGCTATGATGCCAAACCACCTCCAACACTGGTCCAAAACAAAACAAAACAAAACAAAACAAAAAAAAGAAAGAAAAGAAAGGATCTACAAATGAGCTAAAAAATAATTCATAAAATGGTAATAGCAAGACCTTATCAATAATTACATTTAATGTAAATGGATTAATTGTCCAATCAGGAGACCATATAAAAACCTAACTATAAATTGCCTAATAGAGATATCTCACCTTTTCAAAAACACATAGAGTGAAAGTGAAGATGGAAAGATGGCTTATGTCAGAGGAAACTAAGAGAAGAACCAAAAACTCATTAGGTTAAATAGATGTTAGTTAAAATGTTAAAAAAAAACCCAACTCTAATGAAGTCATTATATAATGATTAAAAGGCAAATTTATAAAGAATATATACATATATATTCTAAATATATCAACAAAATATTGCTAAAATTGAAGGGAAAGTTAGACTGTAGTGCTATAGTATGGGATATACATGTCCCCATTTCTTCAATACCTCTCTCTCTCTCTCTCTCTCTCTCTCTCTACCTATCTATGATCAAAACTGAAAATCAGTAAGGGAAGATTGATTTAAACCAATTTTACAACCAATGTACCTAAGAGACATATGACCACATTCCACCAAGCAACACCAATGTGTCATTCTGTAAGATGATTACATTAGGGGCCAGGGAAATGGCTCAGTGGAATAAGCACTTCCCTGGCAAGCACAAGGGCATGAGTTCAATCTCCAGTTCTGAAAAAATAAATAAATAAAGTAAAAAAAAAAAGATACATTGTATGATAAATCCCTAAAAATTCCCAAAATTGAAAAAGATTTTATCTAATGTTTATCCACCCATAATATCATATTAGAAATAAATAAGAAAATTTTCAGAATATTAATAAATATAAGAAAATTAAACAAGGTGCTTCTTAACAGTATAAGCGGTTTATAGGAAAAGGTTTTTTAAAAAATCAAAGTCTGACAACTGTGGTAGGGGTGGATGCTCCTGCTGTGAACCAGACCTAAAGACCTAAAGGCCAAACAAATGCTAAAGG
>NDGN011217116.1:0-10490 GCA_002564285.1 Tympanoctomys barrerae
GTAGCATATAGCAAATAACAAAGAGCATAATTCAAAAGGCAAGAGAAGTTGCAGTATGCTCCTTAAGTTTTCTATAGTACATATGATAGCACTCCCTTCCCATTGACTAGGATTATATTATGTATCAATCATATGAATTTTAAGTTTTGATTATTCAGTATTGCATCCTACATGAACCAAAGTTCTAAAACATAAAGAGGTCACAAGGACAACTCAATGTTCAGTGTTCAACTAAGCTATCTTTATGCTCAATAAATATTCCGAATATAATATAATCTCAAGTGCCTCAATATCAAACTTAGGTGACTATTAAGGGAGGATCTTGCTGTCTATGTAACTGTGTTAGCTTTTTGTCATTGTGACAAAAGCCCTGAAAATATCAATTTAAAAGAGAAAGGGTGTTATAGCTTATATCTAGATGTCCCCCTCAAGCCTTGTGTACTTATAGGTCAGGCTTTTGGGTGGTAACTAGGTCATGGGTGTGTGATTAAGGGTGCCTGACACTGGATTCATTCACTGGTTTAGCATAATTCTAGGTGCAGATGACAAATTTACTGAAAAACCAAAGACTCATTCTAGGTGTGGGTGTCACCAACCAAGAGGCTTAGCCTGGAAGGAAGAAAAAGAGAAAAAAAAGGTTGTTGCTTCCTGGTTTCCATGCCGCGGGCTGTTTCTCCTCTGTGTGTCCTTCTACCCTGCTGCCCTACCTGGGACCAGTTCGCTATGCACTGAAGCCTTTACAAACTGTAAACTAAAATAATCCTTTTCTCCTTTAATCTGTGGGCATTAGACATTTTTTTTTCCAGTAATGAGAAAGTAACTAAGACAAAGGTTTTTTTATTTTTATTTTTATTTTTTTTGGTTTACAGTTTCGGAGGTTTTATTCCATGGATAGCCAGCCCCTATTGCTTTTAGGTTGTAGTGGGACAGAGACTTCATGGCAGATGTACATGGTGGTGACAAGTTGCTTATCACATGGGACCTGAGAAGTAGAGAATATGAGAAAACCTCAGAGCTGAAGGGGTCAGGAATGAGAGGTAGCCCCTGACATCACTCTCCAGTGGTCTGTTTTCTTCCACAGGTTTCACCTCCTGTTTCCATTCCTTCTCGATAATGCTATCAAATTATGAGTTCATCAATGGATTAATCCACTTGATGAAGTAAGGGCTTTTATGACCCAGTCACTTCCAAAAAGTACTCCATCATCTAAAAATCAAATTGTTAGTACATGATTATGGGGGAAAGTGTCAAATTCAAACTTTAGCCACTTGGCAGCTTTATCAATCTCCCTATGAAAAAATTCATTTCCTTTAATTTCTGTTGGAAATTTTTTTCAGAGTATTGTTATGCCTGGTAGAATACGTGTAGGGTTGAATCAGTAGTCCTTAACCCTACTATCAGTTGTTTTCCATAACCAGGGGGAGTTAACTTTCTGATCAGTTTCTTCACTTATAAAATGGGAGATTGGACTAGGTCATTGGTAAAGTTTGATTTGGCTTAAGTAATCTGTGACTTCACTTCTCAGAATATAATCAGAAAGGAGAGTAGAGAACAAAATTATCTTGTCCCTGAAAAACCAAAGTGAACTTCAATAAAATACTTATATGTATACAAGGGTAGCTGGGATAATTGTACTACTGATTTGTATTGGCTTGTTGAAAGGAACAGTTAATGCTTAATAACTTTTTTTAAATTTTTGACCAATTTTACATGCTTACATCTGTTTATAATATAAACAATCAATCTGTAAACAGCAATATGCACATTACAACCATGATTGAATTCTTTTTATTTATTTTATTTTATTTTTATTTTAAAGAGTAAAAACAAAAACAAAGGCAAAAACAAATAGCAAAAACAAAGAAACAGAGTAATATACAACAATACATATTTCAAAACAAGAATAAAAAGTTAACAATGGTTCTTATATTATGCATTTTTATCATCAAATTTGTTGCTCAGATTAACAGATAAGGTATGCAAGATTAGTCAAATAATGAAACATTACTTGAATGCTTGCATTCAATAACAAATATTATTGAATTCTTATCTTGCTTAATGAAATTCTGTAGTATATCTAGTGTTCTTTTTCTACTTTTATTTTCTTTTTAAAATATTTATCAGGAGCCGGGGAGATAGCTCAGTAGAATAAGTGCTTGTCTGGCAAGCGCAGGGTCCTGAGTTCAATTCCCAGTACTGCAAAAAAAAAAAATAAATAAATAAATAAAATAAAATATCTATCTAAAATATCTATTATCTATCTATCTATCTATCTATCTATCTATCTATCTATCAATCATCTGTCTACCTACCTATTTGCAGTTGTCTCTGCTATAGAAATGAAATCTTTTTTAAACAATGTATTTGGTTGTTACAGTCTCACTATGCAGCTTGGACTCGAGGTGATCCTCCTGCTTTCAGCCTCTGCAATGCTGTGATTACAGGCCTGCACCACCATGCATGGACTCTGGCTGGCTCAGCCCAGCCTGAGGGGTGGGGCTGGCATGGGCTGTGTTGCCGAGAATCTAACCACAGTCCCTGCTCTTGCCTAAACTTGTCTAAGCAGGCACTTTAGTCCACGGAGCTATCTCGCAGGCCCCCGGAAATGAAATCGTTAGTAAGATGAGACAAAAGTACTACACTCTGTCAAAGAGCTTGTGACTGAAACCTCCATGATCTCATGCCTTAGCGAAAAACATGCATGGCAAATTTTCAAAAACAAAAGCTCCGAGCATAGATAGCTAGAGAAAATCACAAGTTCCATTGGAGAATTACAGTAGGAAGGTTAGAGTTCTTTCTTTCACCCAATATGGGAAGTAACAGGAAAGTAGGAAGAAAAGCTGAGCATCAAGTTAACACTCTGCTGCCTCTAATGGTTCTCAACATGGCGTTAAATGTTCCACATTACCCTCTCTTCAAACCACAGAGTCACTCCTCTCCAGATGCCACTAGTCTTTGTGGTATGTTAGGAGTTATGGGTTTTCTCTGAGCTCAGGCTGTTACTGCCTCGGCTCATCAGTCTGTTTCTTCATTGCCCTTGCTACATGGCATTGGCAGAGCAGAGTTAAAATATCTGGGCTGCTGCTCCAGCATTTGGTTTATGGGGACAGAGGACATATTTTCCCAAGAAGAAGTTAGGGAAACATTGTGTGGCAAGTATGAATGTACTCATGAGGAGACATGACTGAATGTAAGGAATCAGGCCTTAGAATACTCCTGACACACTGGATCCATTTGGCAACTTCATCTTTTGCTGTTTGATGAAAGGAGGGCTAAGTGGGTTTTCCAGTTAAGTAGTACGATCCTTTCAAAAGTACTCAGATTCAAAGCACCAATCTGTGCCCTGAATCTTCTTTCACTTTCTAGATGTGCATAAGTTTTAGAGTCAGGACTGGAGCCATAGTGTCAAGCCTTTCAGATCTCTCAAACATCCACAGAAAGATGGCTTTGGTTGATAATCATCTCCCCTCCTGTTTTGGAAGGCCTACCACCTGAACCTTCCTTGCCTGACACAACCCCGGAGTGTTTCTAGAATGGAAGGAACAGGAAACATCATCCTTTTGTTCACTGCTCCACCTCTAGAATCCAAGACTATCTGGTATGGAGCAGACACTCAGTAAATACTTGTGGACTGGACAAATGACATCACCTGCAAAAAGATTGAATTATCCTAAATTCTCAAAACTTTGTAGTAATGTTACAAATAATGACAGTTTACAAGAGAAATCTGTGATAAGGGAAAAAAAGACAACTCCTATTCCTTCCCATTTGGTTTTTCTTTGGGGTTAATTGCACTTCATAGATTTATCAGCATTTAACTACATTTCCTCTTGCCTGACAGAACTCTCAAAAGCTTCTTGTTTATTTTTTCAACCTTAACAGCGGAACAAGAGTCCTTGAGGTGCGATGTCAGATGTCGCTCAAAGGCGACACCTGTTTCAATTCACTCTCCAGTCATTGTTGTCTTGTTTGAGGCTTTTTATATGTCTGAAGAATTCTGTCTCAAAAAAAAAAAAAAAGCATAAGACTTCCACTTCTTCCTTAAAGTCTTTTCTGTCCTATTTTGTTTTCCAGTTTCAAAATTTCATTTCAGCTTCAAGTAATGATAATAAGATTCTATTTATTTCAAAGCACCAAAATTCCAATATTATTTTATTCCCCGAAAGGTTTTGGTATCCCAGAGTGACAATTTTGTGTTTTTCTACTTTAAAATAGAGAAGCTACAGTAAAACCTATCTGTTTGGAATTTCTAATAGTAATAAAAGGAACTGGTCTTTTTTACAATACCTTGGAAGAAAGGATTTGTTAAACTAATTATTTTGGCAAGAAATTTAAATTATGTGGAACAATTGTGAAGCAACATGGGAGCACATTAACATGAATGAATATGCAAATCACATGTTCTTTTCTATACATTTAAAGAGGTTCCCTAAGGCACTACATTAAGCAACATTATTTATCTAATTAAAATGACAAAAAATTTCTCTTACAAGTGTGTGGTGTTTTGATGTATGATGTATTAAATAACTGTATGTAATACACCTAATTATCACACAAATTCTGTTAGATAAGCCTTGTCCCTATTTTACAGATGGAAAAGCAGTAGCTCAGAGAGGTTAATGCATTGGTCCAGTGACACATAACATGACAAAGCTGGGACTTAATTAAATGTCAGCCTTCAGATGCATGATCCAATGCTCACTCCATAGTTACACAGATGCCTATAATTGTTTTAATATATGCTGTAATTTAGATTTCTCATTACTCCTGACAGGCCAATTAGACCAAATTAATGTGTTTTGTCCAAATCAGTAGAGAGTCAAGAGGAGCTTTGGAAAAAGATAAAAGGCATAGAAGCAGCACTGATCATTAAACAATAATGATTTATAACTTTTCATACCCAGGAGGGGTTTCAGAATATCCTCATCTGTATCTTTATAATCGATCCCTAAGTTTGAAAGAAATTTCACAAATCTTTAACCATGTCCCTCCAAAATAGAAGCCCAGAGCATGAGTAGAAAGGTTGTTTCATTTATATATTCCTATTCTTAACAGTTGAAGGGTTGCGAAGGGTTTTAAGTTGGTATATTTTTATGTTTACCTAAAAAAAAACTCTGAAAAACACTACAGAAATATTTTAAAAATCATTGTCTACAATGATTAGACAATAAACAAAAAGGTTAATATAAAAATGTACACTGAAATTTGGCACCTCTCTTATACCTATTATCTTAGAGGGACTCTTCTCCAAATGTGGGGCTGTGTGTGTGTGTATGTGTGTGTGTGTGTGTGTGTGTGTGTGTGTGTGTACAGACTATTTCTAGGAGGATTCACAAACCAATAACCAAACTGTTTCTGAATATAGGAACTGGATGACTAAGGGGTATGGAAAGGAGACCTCTCACTGTGCACGGTGTGTATTTTTTGGATATATTTGACTTGCATATCATATAAAAATAACATAATAAAATAAATCTCTAGTCCCAAACATCTCCAATCCAACAGATATACAGATGAGTGCTCAATGAGATCCATCTAGGGTAAATGTAAGTCCCCTGCAGTGATTTTCACTAACTCATGGTTCTTTTTCTGAGTTAACTCAGAAGTTATTTGGAATGCTAGCACAAAGGTAAGATTTCAGTATACCTTTTCAAACTCTGCTGACAATGACTTCAATATATATAACTAGAGGCAAAAAGTTGAAATAATTCACTCCCTTATACAGCTGAAACTTACCTTTTTATTGCTTTTGTCTAATTACATTATTTGGAAATAAAATCTCTAAAAAAACTTTTCTAATATGTTTTTTGCAGCTATAAATTTCCCTCTTAGAACTGCTTTCATTGTATCTCATACATTTTGGTATGTTGTGCTGCTATTGTCATTTTATTCTAGAAACTTTCTCATTCTTTCTGTGATTCATTGATTATTAAGTGTGTATTATTTAATCTCCATGTGTTTGCATACTTTCTGTGGTTTCTTTTGGTATTGATTTCTAGATTTACCTTGCCTTGATCTTATAGTATTCTGATGATTTCAATTCTTTTGTATTTATTTAGACATTACATTATGGCTTAAGATTTGTTCTATTTTGGAGAAAGTTCTGAATGTGACTGAGAAATATGTCACAGCAAATATTCTGTTGCTGGGAAGAGCACTCTAAAACTTCTGTTCAGACAATTTGTTTGCTGTATCTCAACATTATAGAAAAACAAGAGAAAGACAAATCTAAATCTTGTAGAAGGAAGGAAATTATATAAATCAGAACAGCAATAATGAGATGAAGACCAAAGGTACAATTCTGAATGGCCAGTAAATAAAAGAGTTGGTGCTTTGAAAGGATAAATGATTAATAAGTTCTTAGACAAATTTATCAAAAGAGGAAAGAAAAGACTCATATCAGTGAAATTAGAGATGAAAAAGATAAAATCCCAGGTATCACTGAGATAGAGGTAATTATAAAAAATCTACTTCAAAAACAAATATTCCTATAAACTGGAAAATGTAAATGAAATGGATTCATATGAATTACCAAAATTCAACCAAGACAATATAACAACCTAAAGAGAATAGTAACAGGTGTGAAATAGGAGAAATAAGGAAAACCCTAGCAAAGAAAAGCACAGGAACTAATGGGTTCATCACAGAATTCTATTATAACTTCAGGGGCTATCTATTGTTAGGACTCCTCAAAGTCTTACATCAAATTAAAAGAGAAGGAACACTGCCAAACTTATTCCTTGAAGTGTGCATTACTCTGATACCACAGTTAGACAAGAACTCAACAAAAATAGAAGACTAGAGGCCAATTTCCTTAACCAGCATAGATGTAAAATTAAATCCTCAGCAAGATGCTTGCAAGCAGAAAATAACAAATCTTTAGCAAGATCTTATATCATTACTAAGTTGGCTTCATTCCAGGAATGCATAGATGATGATTCACTATACATAAATAAATAAATGCAACATATTATATAAATAGATGTAAGGACAAAAATCATATGATTTCTCTATAGGTGCCAATCAATATATGAAAAAATGCCCATCATTGTGAGAAATGTAACTTAAAGCAACACTGAGATTCCCTCTCACTCTAGAAAGAATGTCTACCATCAAGAAATCAACCAATAGCAAATGCTGGTGAGATTATGGAGAGTAAGGAACGTTTCACTGTTGGTGAGGGTATAAATCGATGCAACTGCTATGGAAATCCCTATGGAGATTTCTCAAGAAACTGAAAATAGAAATTTCATTTGACTCAACTATTCCCCTTCTAGGTATCTTCTTGTAAGAGTTAAAAAATGATACCACAGACATATGTGCATACTCATGTTATAACAGCATAATTTATAAAAGCTAAACTTTGAAAACAGCCTATATGTCCATCAACAGATTAACTGATAAACAAAATGTGGTATTTATACACACTAGAACACTATCTACCCTAAGGAATTAAGAGCTTAAATCATTTATACATAAATAGATGTACCTCAAGATCATAATGTACCTCAATAAGTCAAGTAAGTCAGATGCATAAGCTTAACTATCACATATTTTCTCTTATATGACAATAAATATATAAATAAAGTTCAAAATAAAAGACACATAATAAGGAAAAAGTGAGTTACTGCATTCTAGTGTGAACAATGTATCTAAGTGTATTTTGACAGTACAATTTGTCCTACATATTCTATATTATCTGTTTTTTTGGTCTATTAGCCTGGTTTTAAATCTGTATGTTATATGGTCTTATAAGAAAAATAAATTGGATGCTGGCAAAATAAAAGGGTGTGGAGGGAGAAGAAAAATAACTGAAATGTGTTATATACATGTATAAATTTTCTATAATTAATATAATAATTATGCACTGCCAACATGTACTATTAAAAGTCAAAATAATAAAAATGAGAAAAAACAAAAGCATCTTTTTAAGGAATAAGCAAGAGTTTCCATTCTCATCACTCTTATTCAATATGGTCCTCAAAATACTAACTATAGCAATTAGGCCAAAGAAACAAATAAAAGTAATTTGAACAGTAAAGGAAGAACTAAACTACACTGATTTTCAGAGGGCATGATCCTTTACATAGAAGATCCCAAAACTCCACCAGAAGACTCCTGGAATTAATACACTCATTCAATATAGTAGCAGGATACAAAATCAACACATAAAAATCAATAGCACTCCTGTGCACCAACACTGAACCCACTGAGAAATAAATCAGAAAACAATTCTATTCATAATAGCTTTAAAAATTGAATACTTAGATGTCAGCCTAGCCACAGAAGTGAAAGACCTCTATAACAAATACTATAATGCTCTTAAAGAAGATTGATAAGCACATTAGAAAATGAAAACAAATTCCTTATTCTTGGACAGGAAGAAGCAAAATGTAATGTTAAAATGACCCAAGTACCAAAAATCATATAGATTTAATGCAATTCCAATCAAAATACCAATAGCATTTTTCAAAGAACTAGAAAAAATTAATTCCAATATTTTATATGGAACCAGAAGAGCCCCAGAATATCCAAAGCTATCCTTAGCAAAAACAAAATAGGAAGTTACAATTCCAGATTTTAAGTTTTACTATAAATATACAGTAATAAAAAGAGCATGATACTGGCACTAAAACACACATGTGAATCAATGGAATAAACTAGAGATGCAGAAACAAGCCCAACACTGTCAGCCATCTGATTTTTTTCAAGGACCAAAACACATCTGCTGGAGGAAAACACAGTGTTTTACACAAATGATGTGGGGAAAACTGGTTTTCCACATGCAGAAGAATGAATCTAGATCCATATCTGTCACTCAGTACTAAAATCAAATTAAGTGGACCAAAGACCTAGATATAGACCTAAAGCAAGAAAACAAACACACACACACACACACACACACACACACACAAATTCAGAAACACTAAATCTGCTGGATAAAAAAAAAATTGTAAAACTTTTGTAGACATATGCATAAGTAGGACTTTCTGAATAAAACCCCAACTGACCAAGATATAATTTCAAGAATCAACAAATACAATTATATCTCATAAAAGCTTATACACTGCAAATGCAAAAACAAGGAGTGAAGAAACACTGTTCAGAATAAGAAAAAAGCTTTCCAAATTGTTTCTTGGATAAAGTAGTAACATCTAGAATATACAAAGAACTGCAACATGAGAACCCCAAGTTAGAAGATCCGATAAAATATGCAATTGAAATGAATAGAAACTTCTCAGAAGAAGTACACATGGCCAATAAGTACATAAAAAATGTTCAGTATTTTTCACTGTTAATGAAACATGAATCAAAGCAACATTGAGATTCGGTTTTACTCTCTAAAGAAAGGCTATCGCCAAGGACTCAAAAGCAACAAATGCTGGCAAGCTTTTGGAGAAAAGGGAATGCTTCTATATTGGCAGGAGTATAAATTAGTATATTCTATTGGAGATACCTCAAAAACTAAGAATAGAAATTCCATGGGACTCTCCCTGTATCTTCCTGAAACAGTTAAAGTCATCTATTACAACGATACATGCATACTTGTATTTATGGTGGCACAATTCACAGTAGCTAAATTATGCATGTGCCCTATATAACCATTAATGCATGAGTGGGCAAATAAAATAAGGTGTACATATACAATTGGGTATTAGTCAAGTATAAAGGACAAATCTGAGGTCTGACCAGAGAGCTCAGCAGATTAAAATGCCTGCTTAAGCATAGTGCGGAGGCTGGGGTACAATTCTTGGCGTGCCATTCTGGCCCTGCCTCCCCCGGGGGGGTGATTGAGACTGGGTGTGGTGGTGCCTGTATCCCAGAACTTGGGAGGCTGAAAACAGGAGGATCACTATGAGTCCGATCTACGTAGTGAGACAATGTAGACCCTGTACCAAATTTAGTAAATAAATAAAGGACAAATTTGAGTCATTTGTAGAAAAATAGATGGATCTTGAAACCTAAATGGTAGGTGAAATCAATCAGGTACAGAATTATCTAATACAAGAATTTAAAATATAAATACTTTTTTAAAAAAGAGGAGATAAGAAGCAAGAAGATAGACTGTGGAGATGGGTAGAGGATCTGGGAAAAGTAGTAAAGGTAAGGGGAGGAGGGGAGGACAGGAGGTAAAAATAATCAAGATGTGATATGTACATGTATGATGAACAGAAGTATTTTGTGTTGTACAAACATATATTTTTTTTTAAAAAAAGGAATAGAATTTTTGTTTAGGGTTGTAAATTTGTTTGGCCAGACTGGATTCTTCAAAATCCATTGACCCACTGACACCCCTACACAAAAACTTCATTCAGAGCCAGACTTTGCATCCTCTATGTATCTTAGCATTTTGTTGTTTTAAAACCACCAAAAAGGGGCTGGGGAGATGGCTCAGTGGAATAAGCACTTCATTAGCAAGTGCATGGGCCTGAGTTCAATCCCCAGTTCTACCAAAAATAAATAAATAAATAAATAAATAAATAAATAAA
>NDGN011217145.1:0-11329 GCA_002564285.1 Tympanoctomys barrerae
TTTTCTTTTCTTTTCTTTTCTTTTCTTTTCTTTTCTTTTCTTTTCTTTTCTTTTCTTTCTTCCCTTCCTTCCTTCCTTCCTTCCTTCCTTCTTTGTTTCTTTCTTTAAAATAATGTATTTAGTACAGAGTCTACAGGGTTTCACTACACAGATTGGATTTGTAGTGATCTTCCTGTTTTCAGCCTCCCAAACTCTGGGATTATGCTGGGCAAGCACTGTCTCAGCATACCCTGGGGGTGGGGCCAGGATGGCAGGGCATGCTGGGATTGAACCAGGTCCCTGTGTCTGCCTAAGAAGACGCTTTAATCTACTGAGCAATGTAGCTGGCCCTCCCAGTCTCCTTTTACCCGCTGGTCCTAGACATTAACTTTTTTTTAATGTCAATTCAGTTAAATCTGTATATAAACTATGAAGTTACTAGCTGTCTTGCCAATAGCATATTTTGAGACAAGCATGTTGGAGCCAAGGGACTCAGAGAGAAGGAAAGACACTGGAGAAGAAAAGAAAGAGCTCATTGTTCTAGAGGAAGGATAGTCTTCAGGATCCAGCCAACATTTGCAGAAGTTTGTATCATTTTACAAATGATCAGTCTTTGTGATTCTTATGAAGACCTCTACTGGGGAGAAGTACACTTCAAGATTAGGGTGAAAAGGGAGAAGACTGGATCTTGTTTGAAAATTGTAGCATCCAAAATAAAAATTATTAAGAAAGGCAGCATTTCCCTAAAAGTTGTGACATATGCCACAAGTAGTATATGCTGAGATTTTAGGTATTGTCGTGAGTAGTGGATACTACATGACTTGAAGCTGATTGTCTTTTCATGCTTTGATTATATAAAAGAAGAAGTTTGTTTGATGTTATGTTGTATTACAACTTTTACTTATTTCCCTTTATAACAATGACAGATCAATCCCCAAACTAAGCATTATCACGACAGATAATGTTACATTTAAAGTAATGATCTCTGTTTTGTTTTAAATTATGCTACTAAAATTAGTGAGCTGGTTTTAAGAAAAATAATGTTGCCAACTACACATGGATATGGACGTGACTGATGTAGTATCATACATAACAATTTCTTGTTCATATAAAGTTGGCTGATGTTCCAGATAGCTCCAGAAGCAGTTATCCTCTGAAGGGTATCTCAGTGACCCAGCTGTGTCTTATGGCCATACTTCCTGGAATTTCTCCCAGGGCAGCTTCTTGATATGCAGGGAAGGAAAGGAGCTAGCAGGGAAACCTGCATCCCTTCTTACTCTTGTTTTATTGGTCAGAGCCTACCACTGAGCCATGCTTAATTCCAGAAGAGAAGTGAGGTACAAGCCATAGGGGTGAGGAATGAGATTATTGATGAAGAACCCTGAAATCTAACCTAACATGTGTGAATGGTTATATTTTTGAAGATCACTGGGTTGAAGTATTTATTACCTTGATAAGAAATAGACTAATGAGTAGCTATATAAATAAAATTATAAAGGAAATCTTTCCAACCTCCTGGCTCATGGACAATACAGAATAAGTTGTCATCAGGTTTACTTTTTTGCCTTTGATTTAATTTCACAGTGTTCAAACAGTAATATAAGCTATTTGTGAATGACATGTTCTCTTATCTCTTCGGTGTTTTGCTTCTTGAGGTTAGTTAGTCAGTTCACTATCTGTTTGGATGTATTGGAGCAGGTTTCGTCGGCTGCAGTACCCCATCACTGAGAACTCGTTTCCCTGCTCTTCTTGTCTTGCAGACGTGGATCCATGGGCTGGTGATCATTGGCAGCATCTTGTCTTATTTTTTCTTTGTCTTGGCCTTTGGAGCCATGTGTGTGACGTGCAATCCACCATCCAACCCCTACTGGATTATGCAAGACCACATGCTGGATCCAGTGTTCTACTTAGTGTGTGTGCTCACAACCTGCATTGCCCTGCTGCCCAGGTAAGGTATTTATTTAGTCCTCAAAACAGCACGTGGAATCTTAGTTATAGAGTCCCTGAAGCAACACTAAGATAGATGCCAGACTACTATTTACTAGTGCGCCAGCTGGATTTTTTAATAGGTAAAATATTGGTTTTAACTATTTCACCAGCAAGCAGGGAAAAAGAACATAAACAAACTAGAAAGTTGGTATCTCTCTTATAAAAAGTCTAATCTTCTGACAGCTCACAGAGGTAGGGAATCTCTATTTCATAAAATCCAGAACGGGATGCCTTCCCCTGTCTTTTTGCTGGGCCATCTCCCAAATCCTTCTCTTGGTCTATTTGTTATGGTACAATGGAATGCCACAGACTGGGTAACTTATATGCACAAACGTACTGGCTTATGGTTCTGGGGGCTGGACAGTCCAAGATCAAGGTTTAGTGATTCTCAGTCCAAGAAGCCCTCTCGAATTTACGTACTCATGATGGAAAGTAGAAGGGCAGCACCTTCACGGCCTAATCATGTACAGCTCCCACCACTTGGTACTGTTATAGTGGTAATTAAATTTCAAAATGAGTTTTGGAGGAAACAAACATGTTTTTTAGGGTTTTTTTTTTCTGGTTTTTTGTTTTTGTTTTTGTTTTTTTGGCAGTGGGGTCCAGGGTCTCACTACACAGCCCAAACTCATAGTGATCCTCCTGATTTCTGCCGCCCTAGTGCTGGGATTACAGGCATGCGCCACAATGCCCAGACTCTATCGCTGGCTCAGTAGGCCCAGGAGCAGGGCCAGTGCAGCATGCAGAGCGAGGGATTGAACCCTGGCCCCTGCACTTACCTAAGCAAGAGCTTAGTCCACTAAGCTATACCGCCGGCCCTGAAACAAACATCTAAACCATAAAAGAATTCATCTGCATTGATGATGGTTCCTCATTAGCACACATGCATCCTTACCAACCCCTGCCCCCAAGAAGGGAGACAAGAAAAAATAAAGAATAGATCATCTGATTTTCTTTGTGAGATGGCATGGACCAGAGCCCAGCTGTGTACACATGGGGTGACTAAAATCTGGAGGCTTCTAAAAAGAAGACTAGGAGACTAGGTGCCAAGCTCCCAGCAGCCGTATGTCCTGTTGTCTGGAAATGCTCAGCCCCATACCGCCTCCCTTCTTGGCTCACACAGTTAGTCCTCCCTCTTAAATTTTATCCGGTTCTTAACCCATGGATTCAGAATGACTAAGAAGAATGTTTGACTTTTTAATACATAGGCTCTTTTTCTTCTCTGTAGAATGCATTTAGCAGAAAACACTGAAGAAGTTTCTCAACCTTTTCAGAGTGTGATTTAAGAATCAAGATGGGGAGTTCATCATATTATCTAATAGGACTGACAAACTAGTTCACAGGTCAAATCTAGTCTGTTACTTGTATTTGTAAAT
Source organism: Tympanoctomys barrerae (assembly GCA_002564285.1). Classification (NCBI taxonomy): domain Eukaryota; kingdom Metazoa; phylum Chordata; class Mammalia; order Rodentia; family Octodontidae; genus Tympanoctomys; species Tympanoctomys barrerae. The sequence goes on from NDGN011217145.1 coordinate 3,342, forward strand.
AAAGTTTCATTAAACTTAGCCATGCTCATTTATTTTACGTATCACCCCTGGCCACTTTTGTGTTAGAGTAGTGCAGTTCCAGCAGGGACTGCCTGGCTTCCCAGGCCTAAATTATTACGATCTTGCCCTTCACAGAAAGAGTTTGCCAACCCCAGTCTGTAGCAGCATCAGAAAATACAGTGAGCACAAGGCGTCTGATGCTACTGTGTGCCTTTTCTAGAAATGGGTAAGAAAATCCATCTGATTCACCTTATGGTGGCCATGGTTGTACACTTGTCAGTGCCACTGTTAAACTAAAGCTGCCTCTGTGGTGCTCATTGCCTTGACAAGATGAATTTGTAGAATTTCAAAAGAAACAGTTACTTGAAGTTTATGTTCTTGAAAATGTTGGACCATCCACAGTATATTTCTATCCAATATGGTTGAGGTAAGCTGATAAGTGGCCCCCCAAGAAAATGATATGTGTGCCGCCATCCATATATCTGGTGAATTCTATCTTCTATGGCAAAAGGGGGGATTTTTGCAGATGTGATTAAATTGGAGATCTGGAGGCGTGGACATTACCCTCAATTATCCAACTGGTTCCTGAATACAATCACAAGTATCTCTGAGGAAGAAGCAGAGAGAGATTTGGCATAGGAAAATAAAAAAAAAAATTAACACTAAGCTGGGAGAAGCAAAGACTAAATTATTTTCTTGGGCTTCCAGACAGAGACAAAGTGACCTTTCTAACACTTTCATTTTATCCCTGTGAAATTGACTTCAGAATTCTTGGCTTCTGCAACTGTGAAAGAATACACTTTTGTTGTTTTAAGCTTTCCAAGATTGTGATAATTTGTTTCAGAAGCCGTAGAAAAATGGTAGAGAATCTGAGTGCTGCTAGAGAAGACACCTCAAATATAGAAATGGCTTTTAGAGATGGAGAGGACCTGGAAGGATTTTGAGATGCATGGTAGGAAAATCCTAGATCTAGACCTTATACATAGCAAGGCGAGGAGCGTAGTATAGAAAGCCTATTTCGTCTTAGAGAACGTGTATGCTGTAAAATGTAGCTAGAAATATGACTGATAGAGTCACTGTGGGTGAGAACTCAGAAAGAAAAAATGAACTTGGCTTGGAAATTTCGGGAAAGAGCATCTTTGAAATATAGGGACTGAAAGCTTAGCTGAGCTGCTTCCTCAGTGACTCCTAAGCAGAATTTGTAAGCAGATGAGCTCAGATGTCTGGCTGAGGTGGTTTTAAGCAGTGTAGCCTGGTCATTCTCATTGCTTACAATAACACATGCGAGGAAAGTGATTGAGAGAATTCTTAGGCTAACCAAAATTCACCGTATGGAATTCTCAGCCTGTCCAAATAAGAGAGGTCGCTGCATTTCCGTTGAAAAGGCCATGTTCTGGGGAGACGGCCTCGAGGCGAGGTGGGCAGGGCTTCTGCAGAGTGCTCAGGAGGTTAGGTGTGTGATGTCTGGGCTCCTTTCACTGCCTCAGCAGCAGTAGGGAAGATCTCCGCGGTCCCTCATTACTAACGGTGTAAAGCTGATGACATTCATGGGGGACTCAGGCATTTTTCGAGAATGTTATATGGTAGAAAAATTGCCAGCTTGTTCTACAAGAAACAGTTTTGCGGAAAGTTGTTGCAGTAGCCACAGGAACTAGGGCTAACACTCTGAGTCTGTTAAGTTTCAACATTCTGCCTGATTTACATGTATTATCTCACGTAATCAAACAGTGAGCCTATAATATGTCAACTGTTGATAACTCTCTTTTCACCGACTTTACTTTTATTTACCTAGCACTTATACGGCACTTACTATTTTCAAGTGCTTTACAAATCCTAATTTTGGATATTGTTTTATCTATATTTTATAGTTCACTCACCCTACTACTTGACTGCAGGAGCCAAGTGGCCACTCCATGCTTTCACTTTTCTTAATGGGTGTTTTTGTGGATCCCATTGTGCACTGGCACCCAATTTAATTCTGTGGTGTTCTTTGTAACCTAGGTTTACATACCGAATTCTCCAGGGATCCCTGTTTCCACCTCTAATCCTGAGAGCTAAGCACCTGGACCACCTAACACCAGAGGAAAGGGCTGAGGCTCTTAAGAAGTGGAGAGGGGCTGGAAAGAAGAACCACGTGATACCCCAGCATGCAGACCAGTCCGCCAGCAAGTCAGGAAGGAGGCCAGGGTCTGGCCATCCTGCTGCTCTTGCAATGAAGTCAGCGACATCCTGTGCTGCTGAGCAAGGACACTTGCCTCTGTGTGAAACTGCTTTAGATCCAGGCTACCACCCAGCAGCTGAGGCTCCAGATGTGACTGGACTCTAAAATGGGAAGAGGGCAGGTTTCCCCTCTCGAGACACAACTGTTCTTTCAAGTTTGGAAGGACTTGGAAGAATGACCTCTATCAAGTATGGGTAACTTACAGTTTTCCCTAGTGGGTAGCACAAGCATCTTACAAGGCTGGTGAAGCTGACATGACCATTACTGTATGTATCTACAGTTGTAAAAGAAGAATGTGATTTGTCCCAAACAGTGAAGAAAGTCAAATATTTAAGTAAGAATCAAATTGTGAAATACTGTTGGTCTTGCTAAAAGGTGTTTTTTTGTTTGTTTTTATCTGGGTTTTGCTATGCAGTTCAGGCTGGCCTTGTGCTCACTTTTGCAGCCCCCAGGCTGGTCTCAAACTCACAAGGATCCACCTGTCTTGACCTCCTAAGTGCTGGGGTTACAAGTGTGTAACCCCACTATGTAATACCATTATGCCCAGTTCTAAATGCATTTTAACTTACTTAAACTTGAAAACATTACCACACAGATTTGTTTGAGAAGTATTTCTTATACTGGACACTCTCATATTTGTGGGAAATGCTTTAAGAAAGAAAACTCCATGTTGAGTTGTTCTTTTTTTTTTTTTAAAGAAATACAAAAACTTGATAGACAATTTCAAAACAAGATGATAGGAAACAACAATTTAGTTACTATAATGCATATTGTTACTGGGTGTGATGGTGCACACCTGTAATCTCAGGGCTGTGGAGGCTGACCAGGAAAATCATGAGTTTGAGGCCAGCCTGGGCTACATAAGAAAATGTTGTCTCAGAAACAAATAAATAAAAGTTTTAATTAATAATAAATTAGACTGAAAACTAAGGGCTCAAAGAAAATTTCTATATGAATATTTATTATAAATAAAACATTTATAGATAAATTCCAAAGCCCCTTTTTAACAGTAATGGTAAAATATGGTAATAAGGTATATGATAATACTACATCTTCAAAATGCAGTTAGTGACTATCAGTAGCTTTTTATTTCCTCTGGAAGGATATCTTTGGTCTTCTGAGGAAAGACTGTAAGCAATGCTAGTTGCTCATTTCAGTGTTTTCCTAAAGTAGAGCCTTGTAAGGAAAGCGGACGAGGGGCACCACTGGTCATCAGGAACAGGAGTTGTTCCGCTGTCATCTTCCACTGCAGAGAGGAGCTCTTGTGAGGTCTCCCTCCCTGCAGATGTGGTCTGTTGGGAGACAGAAATGGAGCCTATAGCCAATTCATGAGGCAATTTCCCATATTCTAAAAAGCCTCGAAGTGAGTCAATTTCCAAACAATCTTCAAAACAGTGAAGGGTTTCTAGTCTTTGCAATATGTAATAACTTCTAGTGTTGTAGCCCTTGAAAAAGTGCAATATGAATTAATATTAATACAGATTTTTCCCAGAGGGCTTTCCCTGGTATTCTTAGAAAAGTTTGTTTTCAGTCATTTACCAGAATATCGATAACAAGTTTCCAACTGTTACAAATCTTATATACTTACTTTAGTAGGGGCCAAGAAACTGTTTTATACAGGTAAAGACATGTGTTATAATATAATCAAATACTCCTGTTGAAGTTATTTTAAAATTCTATCAGACAGTTGTCACTAGCCACCAAAGAGAGAATCCTTTTCTTGAAACACCATTCCCATGCCCAGTGCCCCACCTCAGAATCTTATTACCATTCAGCAGTCATTCTCAGGGTTTAATTTCAAACATGCTGTGTACTGTCCTGGCCGAATAGTGTTTTTTATAGTCTTGTTATTATTGTAAATCGTTTTTATATTGAATGAGTTGTAGAGCTTTTAAAATCCCACATGGCTAATGGAAGGGTCTTCTGCTTCCTTAATAATTTTGTAAATAAACTATTTAATAATAAAGTGCGCCAAAGCATGGTCATTACTGCTATAAACATGGGCTGCAGTCTTCAGTAATGGGTCCCAGAACTTAGAAGAAAAAGAACTGAAGCACAATGCCTGTAGAATGTAGTCCTGGCCCTTTATAATGGAAGCACATCATTGATGTGTCATCTATGACCCTCATGTGGCTGGCATTTATTCTCTGAGATAATCATGTCCTGATAAATAAAAATTGAGAGGTGTAGTTACTTGTAAATAGAGGATTATAGTCTAGAGATTAAAAGAATAAGCCAAAATGAAAAAGCAAATGGTCAATTTTTAAGACATGAATTATCTCTATATGTGAATAAAGGAAAACATTGAGTGGTCATGTGATGGGCCTACACTCTTATAAAATCCTCAAAACTCTGAAAACTGCAAGATTTTTCACACATTATGTACAAACTCCATGTCCTGAACAATTGAGTCTATATATGTACTCCATGTAGTTATTCTTATATTTTGAAACAGCAATGTTAATGTATTTTATTACTAAGTATTAAAATGTATTTTTTTAATTCAGAAAACTCTGAATTCTGAAACATATCTGCCTTCTAGGATGAAGAGGTTTTGGGTTCGTATTAAGCTTTTAAAGGGTCACATAAAAAATAATTCATTTACACAAAGTTCCCCAAGCCAGTGTGATCTATGGGATATTTCTCCAAATTTTTGGTGATGAAGCAATGTAAAAGATTAATAATATACATTTGGGGACATAATTTTATTACATCTTGAAAACATGTATAGAAAGAATTGAATCAGGTTCTCAAAATGTACTCTAAATATTAAAGATTCATTTTCTCTTAGCAGAGTGAAAGTTTTAATTGGACAGTGAGTAATATGAACTGTTAACAACTTCTAACTTCAGGTTAACAAAAGAGCTACTGGTTGTGTAAAATAACAGGTACCTGTGCAAGTAAAGATGTGGGACAAGTGGTTGGTAGGAAACCATCAGCGTGTTACGACAGAGGAATGAACAGTTTCCTGGGCCTTGCTAGCTAGGTTCCATTTCATAGAAAAAGATAGCACTTTATTTGTATTCAGAATTATTTAAAATAAGTACAATATGTACATTTCACTGAACCCAAGTTGATCAAAGCTAGAAGTAGTCACATTAAGCAGGTGCCTACAACTCCAACAAAGCTGATGTGTTCAACTCTCGTACATGTGGCCACAGTTCAGCGGTGGGCTTTCACATTCTCTTTAGACTTTAAAAAAAAGCAAAACTACAAGACAGAAGATGAGTAACACGGAAAATAAGTGTCAAAACAACTTTTTGAATTTAAAATACGTTTACACATAGAAAAATGTATACAAAAGAAGTATACAAAAATAGATGTATAAAATTGCAGGTAGTCTATATTTGGAAAGCTGAGGCAGTCCAGGTTGCTGGTGGAGGTTAGTAGCAAATTCTGTGGCTCAAAGGGCATGTTGCAGAATGGACGTCTAACTAATTAAATTAGGTATCTGTGCAGATTTGTGCCTTGAAGATTTTAGTAGAGAAAAGGACTTTTAGCCAGTAATTGCTTCAGAAATTGATTTATGTAAAGTAGCCTGATGCTTAAAAGCAACTTTCAAATTTTGTTTTTAATTATCAATGAGAAGAAAAGGCAACACCAGATGCTAGACATAGGGGAAAATTATAAAGTGTTTTACTCTGTGAAATGTCTCACTGTGCTTTGAAATATATTTCTATGACTTTATTTTTATGAGTGAACACAGGAAAAGAAAAATTTCATATTTAATTTTGGGTGGGGTACATTGTAATTTTCTGTTTTAAAACAATGAATTTCTCCCATCTAGAGCAGGTTCTCCTTTGACAAACCTTAATTTTCATTTCCTTTTAACACAGGCAGAACAAAATATTCCCCATGCATACTTTTTAAACTTTTTAAAAAATGTATTTAGTACAGGGTTCTAAAGGGTCTCACTATACAGATCAGACTCATAGTGATCCTCCTGTTTTCAGCCTCCCAAAAGCTGGGATTACAGGTGCGCACCACCACACCCAGGCCCAGTCGCCATCTCAGCATACCCTGGGGATGGGGCTGGCATGGCACTCCAGGGAATCAAACCCTGGTCCCTGAACCTGCCTAAGCAGGTGCATTAGCCCACTGAGCTATCTGGCTGGCCCTTCCCCATGTGTATTGGTCTAATTGTTAAAACCCCAAAGAGCTGATGTGTACCAGGAAAGCTCCCAAAATGGGCAAAGCACTGTAGAGACCTTCCTGGAAAGTTACAAATTTGATTCAAATCCAGAAAGGACAAACCTGTTATTCCAGGGGTTAATCTTGGCGGCTGGAGAACTCTGCCTGTACGCTGTGCTTTGAGCTGCCTAAATGGCTGCTTTTTTAAAACTGCTATCTTTCATAAATTCTCTGAATTGCATTCACTTTGGAAGAGTAAGTAAAAACAAATTATTTTGGCTTCCAGTAAAACAAGAGCCAGTCACCATCATTAATAGTGACATTTTAATCTAAATTACTGTGCTTGAGGGGCAGAAACTGGGATTTAATCAGCCTGGACTTGTGTCCTGTCACTGATAGAACAAAACTTTTGTAATCTGTTAAACCTCAGGCCTCCATATTTTAAATCTCTATAGAGTTGATATCTACTTTCATGATATAATCAAGGTTAGACCTGCCAAAAGAAAACAACCTGCCCTGCTTTTCTTAAAAGTTTTTAACAAAATTTTAGAGAAAAATTGGGGGGAAAGTCAAATGAAATTGGTCTGAAGCAAACATTAAAATTCGCAATGCATGTGGAGCTCCTTGTCCACACAAAGTAGCTCTGTCCAGCCTCCACAGGGAGCGCTTCTCAGGCGCGGCCCTTCTCTCCGCGTGCTGCTGGCAGGGCCCTCTGATCACCCTTGCGCTGACTTAGGCGAAAGGTCTGCATGTATATCTGCTTCTCAATCCACCCGACGAAGTATGACACGTTGCTGTACACTCCAGGACCCAGAACTTTGGAGAAGCAGATGGAGCCCCACGAAGTTAAGCCAAACAGTGTCCACTGTCCTCCAGGCTGCTCACAGACAAGAGGTCCACCGCTGTCGCCCTGTGATGAATAGCAACAGACATCGGTCACCGGGATTGCTGAGCTCTGGTGACACCGTGTGGTCCCTGGGGTGCAGCAAAGCCAAATCAGATTAACCGATTTCTTGGAAATGTTCAACAATACTTTTATTGTCAGGCTGTGGAGAAAATGTGCTTCCTTTTGTATAAATGACACTTTCAAAGAAACATAAATCCTGGTCTTTGAAATGAGGGTGGCTTGGGAGGAGACTTTATTTGTAGGAAAGAGAATTTTTAGTCATTTCCTTCTTACAAAATATGTCATAAAATTTAATAAAACTTTATGTATTAGAACTGATTACCTCATAATCAATTTCATTCTTTAGGTTTTATCTTTTTTATTTTTATTAGAATATTTTTGCAGTACATCATGATTATAATTATTGTGAGGAACTGGTGCAAGTATAAAATATATCTTGATTCTTTTATTTCTTTTTGTTTTTCAACCCTTATACTCCCTACTCTTTCCCCTCCTGTAGTATCTATGGTTTTCCTACCTTGTAAGGTTGGAAATTAATAACACTTACTGATACTTTCCATGCATTAATTCATTTAATCTTCATAAGATATCTACAAAAGCAATTGTTGTTGTTGTTATGTTCATTTTGGAAATAATGTAACTGACCCCAAGTTAATGAACTTATTAGCAAAGCTTGGATTTGAACTCAGACTTTCTCACAGGTTACCTTCTCCATGACTCCCGGGGTAT
>NDGN011217213.1:0-10458 GCA_002564285.1 Tympanoctomys barrerae
ATTTTCACTGGGTATATAATTATAATCAACAAGGTATTTCTGTAAGAGCATTAAAGATATATTCTCAATGTGTATTAGTATTGGGAGTAGGGTTGGGAGGAGATTCAGCAATTTGGCAATGAGGTGCTTGGGTGCTTGTGGTGTTGGTGTTTAAATTTTGTGTAAGTTTCCTAATCTTAGATCTGCAGGATTATTTATGAGCTTTGAAAAATGATTGCCCAAGATTTATTCTGATTTTTTTCTGTCCTATATTTTCCTATGCTCTTCTTCTGGGACTTTAAGTATGTAACATATAGTTCTATGCCAGATTACTGTTCTGGTTGATTCTTTAATTCTTCTCTGAATTTTACCTTGGACATTTTTATGTCAGTCTGGCTTTGGATTCACTGCTCCTTTCTTCTACCCAATCAGTCTGATTTTAGCTCATTCACTGAATTCTTCATTTTAGATGTTACGGTTTTCAGTACAATTATTTTTTAAATGTGTTTTGTATGCAGCTTGGACTTGTAGTGATCCTCCTGTTTTTAGCCTCCATAGCACTGGGATTAGAGGTGTTGCTAGCTCAACACACCCAGGGCCAGCGCCAGTGAGGTATGAGGGATGAGGGATTGAAGTCCTGCCCCTGCGCTTGCCTAAGCAGGCGCTTGGTCTGCTAAGCTATCTTGCCGGAACCTCAGCACAATTTTTAAATTTGATTTAGAGTTTACAGTTCTGTGATTAAATTCTCTATTCATTCATTCCTTTAAACCATGTTTTCCTTGAAATTCCTTAACTTTTTATAATAATTATTTTCTAAAACCCTTGCTTAATAATCTTAAGAAAAAAAGATGTAGGTCTATCTGTTCATTTTCTTATTGCTTATTGGTCGCCTTCCTTCTTTTCCCATGGGGCTATCTTTCTTCTTTAGAAGAAAGAGCAGTGTAGACTGAAGCATTCACTACTTCCATTTGTGCTTTTTCTGGAGAGGATTTTCTATTTCCTCAGGAAGGCAGTAGTGAGGAGATAACCACTCAGATCCTACTCAGATAAATTGAGCCTTCATCAGTTTCATTAACATGTTTTAAAGGAGCATCCAGGGATCTGTCTGCCCTTCAGATTAACACACAAATTCTCCCCTGCTCTTGGATACTTCATCCCATCAACATTATCAAAACCTACCTGGTAGGAAGGTACGTTTCAGCTGTGGCTTGTTTTCAGTTTGCCTCTAATTTAATGGCAGCAAGAACCAGTCAAGGAAGGAGACCACACACTCTCTTTTCTACTTTCTAGTTCTGTACATATTAAATCTTTCCAGGTGTGATTACAGTGCAAGACCAGGGCACTGTCAGCCACTGGTAATATAGCAACGTCTTTCATCAATGACAAACCTCATATACAATGGTGGTCCCAATAGACAATAACAAAGACAAAATACTCCTGTCACCCAGTGAAATCATAACCATGGTAACAACACAGTGCTATGCATTACTTGTGGGTATACATGGATTGACTGTATTTGTGTCCTGTAAAAATATAGGCAATGCATCTAGGTATAGTAGATAATGCTTGGTAATGAGAACACATTACTATGTTACTCATTTATGAAGTTAATATGTTATACTATGATTGTTATTTTAGAGTATATATCTTAGAAAGGAGTCTTTTGTTATGAAACAGTGTGCTATGTTACACTTATACATCTCGTATGTACTGTGCCTTTTGATTGCATCAAAGGCCATAGTGAGTGATTGCCCTGTACCATCTTTTTTGTAAAGCATATTGTCCGTCTAGTGTGGGTAGTCCTCATAGAATCCACTGAAAGTCAGAGTAGAAGAAGAAGGCTAAAAAAAAATTATCTTTGTCAGTCTGATTCTGGAAGCTATGTTCACTTCTGACTTTGGACTGAACATAGACTGGATCTTATACCATTGGTCTCCTGGTTCCAGGCCTTTGATCTCATACTGGAACTGTACTACTGGCTTTCCTGGCCTCCAGTTGCCCAATGTGGGACATCTTGGCCTCCATCATTACCTGAACTCATTGCTTATACTAAATTATCTATTCTATGTTCTTTGTTTCTTGAAGAACATGCCTAAGAGCTCTTTTAGAATTCACTGACATGCCAGCTCCGATTCTTACAGGTCTGGCTTGCTTGCCCACATGCCTGCCCCGTCTTTGTTCACACCTATCCATGCCAAGCGTTTGGCTCCAAATATAGAAACAGCTGCTGCACATTGCTTATCTATGAAGGTGTTGTTCCTCTTGAATTTAGTTTATTTATATAATTTTGGAGCCACTGAGTATTAATAACATGCTTTGAGTTTATCTTCTGTCTTTTGTTAAAATGAGAGTATTCTACATCAGATCTGAAAGTGGAACTCATCTGCATAGAGAGCAATGCTATGCAACCATGAGGGTAGAAACTGAGGCCAAAAAGAAGTTAATTACTGTCAAGTCATTGATAAGCTAAAGAGTATTTGTGGGCATGTCTTTGGGTGGGGTGGTTCATTTGGTCTGTGAAGGCTTGGACACTTAGGCTGGTAGATGCATGGTGGTCTTCCATTTGTGTTCTTCCTGGAGAGGCTTTCATTCTTAGCCTTCTTCTTCTACTCTGGATGATGTGGTGTAGCTAGAATCCATAAACTGAAGGACAAAGTTATTAAGAAACAACAGGTTGAGGATATGACAGTTTATTTAAAATGAGATTGAAGGAATGACTCAGAGTATACTGTGGAAGGAACAGGAAGGAAGGTTAGCAGTAGAATGTAGATGTTTGGGGATGGAAGTATATAAGGAGTGGTTGAACTGGACTTTCTTGTGCTTTGAGAAGTAGCAAGGATGGAGATGGGAGGCCCAGGGAGAGGAAGGACAGCCCTGCAAAGTGAGATAGCTGTGCAGGGTAAGACTGGTGAGCTAGCATCTTGGCTTAGCCTTCTAGTGACCCATGTGGAGGATGTGTGCTGTGGACTTGGAGAGATTAAGTCCCTGTTATTGATTCTTTGCAATATTTCTTGTGCAATTGGAGTTTGGTTCATAAAGTTTTGTCTACTCTAATGACTTCAAGAGTTCTATTTTCTCTTGTAGTATTTCTGTTTTAATATTTAGATTTTTTGATTCATTTTGATTTTAGTCTAGTGCATGGTAATACACATACACACACATATAACAACAACAACAACAACAACAAAGTCACTCTATTTCAGTTTTATAATAGGTGTGCCAAATGACTGGGTATCGTGTATCTTTAGGGATCCTAAACTTATAAAATGAGAAAGGATGGCTTCTAATTCTCACCTGTGGTATACTGCTAGATGCTACTGTATTTGCAACACAATTTTATATTTTAAATCAGTGATTAAATTAGACTACAATTTTTTTTGAGACAGTGTCTCACTGTGTAGCTCAAGCTGGCCGTGAACTCACTATGTAGCCCAGGCTGGCCTCTAGCTTGTAGTAATACTCCTGCTTCAGCCCCAAGTGTTGGGATTATAGCATAGACTACATGTTAAATAGATACTTCAGATATAATATATTAAACTCAAAATAACTGAATTTACAATTACATTTAGGGGAAAATTGCAGTTATAGGAATCACTATGACTGAGGGCTCATTTTGAGTACAACACAGGGAGCAATTTCTACAGTATAGAATAGTGGTGATTTCATTCATTTTTAGAACTGATGAACTTCAACCTTAGGAGCAGTCTGAGGTTCATAGCCACGCTGAGTGGCAAGTACTGAGGCTCCCTGTGGTCCTTGCCCTGTGCATTCCTGATCACTTTCATGTTTGGCATCCTGCACCCGAGTGGGATATCACCCTTAACTGGCGGGCACACGCCTGTCGCCCAGTGTTCACAGGCTGCGTTGGTGCTGTGCCTTCTGTGGATTTAGTCATAGGTATAATGACATGTCTCCACCATTGTAGATTTTTCAGCACAGTTTCACTGTCCTAAAATTCTTCTCTTCTCTCCCTGTTCATCCTCCTCTCTCTCAGACCCCTAGCAGTTATGCAGCTTTCTGTCTCCGTATTCTTTTCTAGAATGTCATATAATTGGAGTCATATGGTCTTCCCAGACTGGCTTCTTTCACCTGCTCAGTCATATACATTTAAATAGTTTTCATGTTTTATTAATTGATTGTTCCTTTCTTTTTAGGGCTAAGTAATATTCCACTGTCTGGGCAAATCACAATTTATCCATTTACCTAATCAAGGGCATCTTGGTAGTTTCCAAGTTTGTGCAATTGTGAATAAAAAGGCTGTTAAAAATATCTGTGTGCTGGTTTTTGTAAATTTCAGTTTTGTAATTTTCAGTTCCTTTGTTTGGGTCAGTAGCAAGGAGTGACATTGGTGGACTGTATGATGACTGTATAAGCTTTATAGAAAACTGCCAGTCTACCTTCCAAAGTGGCTGTACCATCTCACATTCCCACCTGAAATGACAGGGAGTCCCTTTTCCTCCACATCCTCACTAGCGTTTGGTGTGGCTGTGCTTTGTGAGTTAGTCATTCTGACCTGAGTACAGTGGTAACTCATGTTGTTTTGATTTTCAGTTCCTAATATCTGACACTGAACCACTTTTCATATATTTATCTGCTACATTGCAATCTTCTTTAGTGAAATGTCTGTTTAGGTCTTTGCTTCTGTTTTAATTGGGCTGTCCTTTGTCTTACTGTCAAATTTTAAGGATTCTTTGCATTTTTTAGTTAGCAGTCCAGTATCCAGCATGCCTCCTGCAAGTATTTTCTCCTACTTTGTGGCTTATCATGTTATTCTCTTGAGATTGTCTTTCTCAGAGCAGAAGTATTTAATTTTAAAGAAGTCCAATTTATTAGTTATTTTGGTGATACATTGTGGCTTTGGTATTGTATCTTAAGTCTCCTCCATAGTTAATAATTCTAAATTTATTTCATCTTCCTTGAATATAGCTACAAATTTCTTGTAGAATTTTTAAAAATATGAAGTATGAAATTGACTAATGACAGATGTGGGCATGAACCATTTTAAGTCCAGAGTATTACAGAAGGCATGCATTTGCTGATCGCCATAGGTTGCTGTCTCTCTTTTTAATGGGGGGTAAAATAATCTTATTTTTAAGATTTATACATTCATATAGACTATAAATATAATGGTATCTTGGGAAGTTTGATGTGCATATCTTATTTAAACACAATATACAATGAATGTGTTTTCTAGATAGTTCAAACATACTTTCATATTTAGCTCATTTTTTTCTTGAATGAAAATTAAAAGAAGTTAATTTAAGAGACTTTCTGGAGTACCTGGATAGCATGATGTATTTGATTTCATTCTGGGTTTAACAGACACTGTTCTGTAAATGCCTGTAGTTAGTGAGTCTAGCTGGAAGTGCACCTTCACAAAGCTTAATTTACCTGAGAGTTTATATGACATTCGCCATGATATGCCCAAAGTTATAAAATTGATAATTCTAGTGGTGTCGATAACATGCTCAACATCTGGTGAAAACATGAACGTTTATTTCAACAATCTGTGCTCCCAAATCTAGCTGTTTGGCTTTATGGCTTTTCATTGCTTCTTTCTTCCCTGTTCATTTTCTTTCTGTGTCCCTCCATCCCTATTTGCTGTCCATTTTTTTTCTAGGTACCAGACAGGAAAGGATAACATAATGGTTGATCGATGCTGTCACTTTGAGAAGTTTAGAAGCTTAATGAAATCAGTTCAGCAATTCTACAGTCTAGGGTGTCGCAGACCCAGCCTAGGTCGCTGGCCGCCTGGGTGGTATAAAGGGAAATGAGGAAGGATGGATCTGCTTCTGTTCCTGGAAGCAGCTCCAGTCTTTGCCTTCAGCTTAGATGTTATCTCTGTCTTCCAGCACAGACTCTTCACCTTGCAGGGGTCCTTACCTTCCTGGATAGACTCCTGGGGTTCTGATGTAGATGCTTCAGACCTCCAACCATGTGGGACATCCCAGGGAGCTCCACACCTTCGGCTGAGTCCATCGGTCTGTGCCTTCGGCACACCTCCTCATCAGGCCAGTCTTGTAATTTCTTATACACTTATATATCTTCTGTTACATCTGTTCCTCTAATAAACACTGATATAGTTATGTCCATTTTGCTTTTTTTTTTTTGGCTTTTTTCACTAAACCTTTTTTAACTTTCAGGCTTATTTAAGGTTATTTTTTCTGGTCTAGATTGAGTAAATGCATACATATTAATGTTTGGAGAGAAAACTACTCTCTTAGCTAGACTGAGCCTTAATTTCTTAGTATATCTCTGGTGTTAACAACCATTCCTGCTGCTGCTTGAAAACTCATTCCATCTGGCAAATTCATAAGAAGTGCAGGGGTCTGTCTGTCACTGCTTGGGAAAGCAGGGTCTGTGTGTTACTTGCCTTCTGTGCCCCTTTTTATATTCTTTCTCTGCTCAATGCCACTTTCCTTTAGGACATATCCAACTAGAAGGAAGTCAGAATTCATGGGAGATTAGTTGCAGGACCCATAGAGGCTACAAAGCCTGTAGATGCTCAAGTTCCATGAATAAAATGGCAAGAGGCCCGGTGAGATGGTGCACACCTGTAATCCCTGCACTCTGGGAGGCTGAGGCAGTACAATTGCAAATCAGAGTACAGTTTAGGCAGCTTAGTAACTCAGTGAGGGTCTTTTAGGTAAATGGGTGCACCCTGAGGCCACAATCTTAAGTGAATAAATCAATAAATCAGCTACATGGTATAAATACTGCAGCATTTCTCCTGTATGAGAAACCCAAAGCATAAACAAGAAGCAAAACATGACAGACCCTGGGAAGCAGGAAGAACTTTTTCATTTTTAATTATTTATTGTTATTATTTTATGCATTTAGTACAGGGTCTCCAGGGTCTCACTATACAGACTGGGCTCATAGTTATCCTCCTGCTTTTAGCCTCCCAAGTGCTGGGATTACAGGCACTTGCCACCACATGCAGTCTCAGCAGCCATCTCAGCATGCCCCAGAGGCGGAAGAAGAACTTTTTTAAGTGGGAAGGGAGCCAGAGATCAGGGGAGGGGAGAAGAAAGGAAGAGAAAGGAATTTAAAGGAAAGAGAAAGGAAGGTTAAAAAATGGAAATAGAGCTTTTGCAGGTGGAGAGGAAAAAAGGGTTGGAGGGGAGGGAAAGGGGACAAGAGAGGGGCTGGGGAGAAGAGACTTCCTGGCAAAATTGAGGACTTTGGTTTGAAACCCAATGCATGCCATGCTGGCCACATGCTGTGCTGGCCACTGAAACTGGGCATGGTGGCGTACAACTGTAATCCCAGTGCTAGGGAGGCTGAGACAGGAGCATTACTATGAGTCCGAACTGCATAGTGAGACCCTATATCAAATAAATATGGAAAAAAAAAAGGGAATGAGAGAAAAGAATTAAGATGTGTTAGGAACATGTACAAATTCCCCATGATGATTGGGTTATTATGTATTGCAAATGCGTGCTAATAAAAAAGAATCTGATTGTGACTAATATTGCAAATAAAAAACAATGTATAATAAGTAAATACTAAAAACAGTTTGGAACTCTACCTCAGGACAAAAGTCCTGGATTCAATACCCAGAACTGAAAAAAAAAAAAAAAAGAAAGAAAGAAAGAAAAGAGAATGAACAAAATGAGGTGGTATTTGCATGCAATACGGACCTATAGTACATGCATACACATTTCCTGTGTCTGTGCACATCCTGCCATACACTAAATCACTTCTGGATTATTCATGATTCTTAACACAAGGTAAGTGCTAGACAGCTATTACAGTGCATTGGTTAGGGACAAACAAGAAACAAAGCCTGTACCTGCTGCTGTACAGACACATTTTTCTCCTGAGTATATTCAGTCCACCAGTTGTGAAGATGCTGAAAACATGGGTCGGGCTCCCCTTACCGTTTCCATGGATTCTCCTGCATCTGTTCTTACGGACTAAAGAAGACATTGTCTTTGGATATTTTCATTGGCTTCTTACTGCATTTCATAGCAATCTCAAACTCTGGGCTCTGAATCAGCTGTTTCTTTCAACTCCCCTCTCACTTCCTTGCTCACCTGATAACATCCTGCCTGTGAAGGGTCCTGACTGGGTAACTCCAGAGGGAGCCTGGTCTCCTCTTAAACTCTTTGGAAAGTGCCCCTTATCCTTCCCTCAACACACAAGAAGGGGTAGGGGGTGGGTGGGGAGAAGGCAGATCTGAGGAGCGCTGTAGGTCCTGTCTTAGTCCTAACCCCAGATCCTGTCTCAAACCTCACACCTCTGGTCCCAAACCTCTTAGCATGTCAGACCATCTCTGCTTCTTTCCTACTTTTTTCACTTGTTATGTTTTTCTGTGCTGATTCATTTGTCCAAGGTTTCTTTTAACCATAAGATATTTATTAATCTCCCAGAAGGTACACAAGACACTGCTAAGTGCCCTGGGAGTGGAGGGGGGAAAGTTAGCTCATCTTTCCACAAGGAATTTGTAGCCTAGACGAGACCCAGGCATTTGATACTGTCTATGATTAAGTGACAAATGTTTGGTACAAGTTGGTACAAGCAATATGTGCTTGGGATGTCAAAGAGAGAATTTTCTTTGAAGGGAGGAAGGGTTGGGAGGTAGGTGTGTAAAGGAGCTGGCCTTGAAGCAAGGATAAGATTTGAGAGGCAGAGGAGGGTGAGTGAATTCCACAAGGGAGGGGAAAGATATGTTCTGAGTAAGCGCACAGCCCAGGGGAATGGACCAGCTGTGCGTGGACACCACTACAGTGAGAACCTAGCAGTCATTTGTTTAAGGAGTGCTTGAATAGGCCCTGTAGCTATTTTCCCTCTTCCTATGGCAAGATATTTTTTTCTTTTTGTGGTGCTGGAGATGGAACTCAGGGCTTCTCACTGGTTTTGCAAGCGCTCTACAACTGAGTGTCCTCCCACGCACACAAAGCAAGACTTTCAGTGGAAAGCCCTTCTCTTGCCTTCTGAGAGGTGGCAAGAGATTCGGCAGGTGTATACTGCACTTTTCTGTTGCTTTAATGAATTGTTTCAGCCTCCAAAGATGCAAATGTTCACTTCCACCGTGTGCAGGTGTATGTGCATGTACAAGTGTTTGTGTCTGCCTTAAAAAGCCTCCACCCACTTCCCCATGCACTTGCGAGCCTTTTGTTTATATGTCAGTGGTGTCTTCAGCCTTGATCCTGAGCACATGGCATTCACCTTACTCTCCATCCATGCCAAATCAATATCTAAAGTACAATTCTGGTACTGAGTTGAAGTTTGAAGAAATTCCATTGGTTTTATTAAGAACAGGATCCTAATTTTCTTTAATCTTTCTAGTTAACTGTCTAGTTAGCTGTTCTCTCGACTTCTCTCTTCAGCTATCATTTATCTGTTATCTCTTTCTATCTGCATTGTCGTCATCTTTGTATCATTTCTGCCTATATATGTGTGTATGTAAATACAGAAAAATAAGCCTTTATTTTTAGGAAAAATTAGATTAAATTTGTTTTTACCTGACTGTTGACAGAGTAATCTTAAAATCATCAAATCTAAAAAAGAGTTTCAGAAAAATTGCAATTTAAAGGGTCCTGGATTATTTCCACATTCAAAAGAAAAAAGAACAACTTTTTTTCGATTGGAAATATTTGGGAACAAGGGGAAATTAATCTTTTCTAATGGCTCTATATCCATTTCCAATTCTTTAGTAAAGCTTGACCAATAAGCCTTGGATTCTAATGAACAGCAAATAGGAAATCAATATTAAAATTTTGCTTATTTTAGGCAGTGCCATTTATATGGAAAATAATTCTAAAAGGACGTTCTTATTCTGATTTTCCAGGTGTAGTATGCATTCTACATAAGCACCAATTTGTTATTGACGCTCTACGTTGCTTTTATTTGTGACATTGAATTTGGTTCATTTAAGGGTTTTTTTTGTGGGTATCTTAAATTTTTCTCCATCGGCATAATACACGTCTCCTTGCATCTGCCCCCGTTTCTCAGTGAAAGCCAGTGCCACATTCTGTATCCATTCTTTGTCTTTTTCTCTGTCCCTCACCCCCAGGCCTAATTATGAAACAACTTCAAATAAACACAAAAAATTTTGAACAAAAAGCATTCTGCTTCCTGTGAACAATTCACTTGTCTTTCCTTCTTTTCTCTTGGAGAGCTCTAATTCAGTTGGAGGGCTGTGCAATCGGCTGGGCCGAGGTTTCTGGGAGCTGTAATTGTGTCTCATTAATTCTTACAGTAATGTAGGGTAACTCTAAGGAACATGCAATTAGTGGCTGGTCAATGAACAGAACAGTTAATCAGCAGACAAAGGATGGGGCTCAGGACCCATTAGGCCTAAAGGAAGTGTGAGGAATGTGCGGAACATGCCGGCCTGTCCAGGTCTCAGAGTGCCTTGTTTGTCTTTTTGCTAAGCCAGTTCTCTATTTTTTTCTTCCTGTTTTATTTCCCCTTTAAATTGGTGTGGTATGTGTTTATTCAAACACTTGAGAGATTCCTGAGCACCCTGCA
>NDGN011217221.1:0-10182 GCA_002564285.1 Tympanoctomys barrerae
TGTGTCCCAGGGCGGGACCCCCACCAGCCGGAAGTGGACGGGGAGTCACCCGGAAGTGAACGGGAGTCATCCGGAGTCATCCGGCCAAGTTGACACAGTGTATCAACCACTACAAGGAGGAAGTGCTGATCTCTTAGCATCCAGGAAGCACAGAGTGGAGGGAGGAGTCGTGAAGGAAATATGCCCTTCTGGTTATGCCCCCACTGAGCTGTCTTTCCAAACAGTCCCCACCTCCAAATGCTACAGAAAAAGCATGTGAGAGTATAGTAATTTTGATTTTTTAGATTTAGTTATCCTGATGATGGATTAGAATATTGCAGGAAACCTTTTATGTTCAAAAGCATTGTGCAGAAAAATATAACAGTGTGGAAAGGGAAGAACTTTAGCATTCCTTGTCCTATTTAAAAGCTTATATCTTACTTTAAATAAGCTTGGTGCTTTTCACTTGTTTGTATATTCTGAATCTAGGTCTTGACTCACTCGCAGACTTGAGGAAGCCAATGAAATTTGAAATGAAAAACAATAGCCTTAGGAAGAAAATGTGCCCATTCTGCCTCTAGCAGCATTCAGCCTGGGAGAAAAAGCCTTAACAAGGGTGTGGAGGCTGCTCCACTGATCCTGTAGGGTTTGTGATATAGAAGGTGGAGATTTGACATGAAACTTGTTAAACAGACAGACTAAAAGGCTGCAAGTTCTCTTCACAGCACCAGAGTGGGACCTCCCTGGATCTTGCTGTCTGGCTTACCTCCTCCTGTCCCCCTACTGATCTCCTATACTGTGATATATATCTATCTCCCCAGCCCTTCCTCCTGAGACTTTCTGAAACATTTCTCAATGAGAGAGGGGAGCAAAAAGCCAGTGGGGTCTACACAGAGCTTCTTTGGAATGTGCTTCCTTTTCTCCCTCTCTGGAAAAACAAAACAAAACAAAACAAACCAAAAACAAAACAAAACAAAACAAAACAAATGAAACAAAACCCTCTTCAAAGAAAACAGTATCATTTCCCCTGCTCTTATTTTTCCCTGTCTGAAATCTGCTTTCTCTAAAACATTCTACCCCTTTTTGTTTCCATTGATAGAAGGTATTTCTATTTTCTTTCTCTCTCTCGAGCTCTGCCTCTGTCTGTCTCTCTTGTTCTTCCTTTTACTCTTTCTAGCTTCTAGCTTTCCCTGGTCCTGCTGAGAGAACATAATGCTGCCTTATTTGTGACTCTGTAGTTATTTCCATGGCAACCAACCCATGGCCCAGGTATGAGTCCATGCCTTTGCTATAAGACTGTGCAAAAGAAAAGGCCTTTATTAAAACTGAGTGCTAGCAGGTTCCCTCCTGCAGTCCTCACCCAGACAGAAATTTCTGCAGAAGAGTCAAAGAAGTGACACAAGAATCAAAAACAAGGTCTACTTTTATATTTTTTCTAGTGTAAACAAAACCCCTCCAGATCACTGCACACATGTGCACACGTAGGTAAATGTGTGCACACATCACTTCTGTTTCTGAATCTATAGCTTTTCCTTTAGAGGATGTCAACTTTAATGATGTGGCTTTGAACAAAAGCTCATGTTTAATACGAGAGATGGGGTTCTCAGCTGCTAAGCCTCCTATGTATATGATGGAAGTAGGGGACAGAGAGAGGACAATGGCAAGGGTGGGGATGGGTAACAGCTCAGGAGGGTGGCATTGTGGAGATACGGAAGAAATATTAGATCCCTAACTCAATGATGAATAAGAGTATGGGCGGTGATGGTTTTACCTGGGGAATTTTAAAGATAAAAACTCATAATGTGTTCATTATTGTGTTATGTGATATTTATACAACTAAAAGGATTTAAAATGTCAAGGGAGAATAACATCACTACTTAATTGCCTCTTTTTTCCCCCTATGCTTTATTCTTTTAATGCTTTCATTGCCTTTTGTTCTCTTCCACTTTTGTTTATGTCAAGGGAATGTCATTCTGGGGAGATTCTAGAAAAATCCCAGTCAAGTTCCTAAGACTATTCTTTCTTCTTCTCCCTTTTCTTCTGTCAGTGCATTTGAATCCAGAGAAAGAGAGGACAAAGGAAAGAATCTCTTTCATCCCTCCTGAGGAGTCTTTACATGGATGGAACTTGAGCCAAAGGTGTATTCCAGGTTTCTACTGCAACCAGCATGAATTAATCTTTATTAAGCAGATGTATAGAGGACCAGCTCATCTCCATAACATCTCTATGGCCATTCACTTCCCATTTCTTTTATTGATCTGCCTGTCTAAATGGGTACTTCTAAGCTCCGTGGGAGTTTTCCAATTAGATAAAAGGCAATTCATGTTGCCTGCTGCCTCCACTGCACTAACAGCCCTAAACCAAGAGAACATATTCAAGACTTTGGCAGAACAACCTGCTTAATCAAGACAACCCCCTTCTGAGGACTCTCATCTGCAGGACATTTCTCTTAATATGCAAAGACTTTCTTTATTGGAAGTTGAGAAAAATGGGCTGCTTCTGTAGGTGGAGGGTTTTAAGATGTGCTGTGTGGATAATGAAGAAGTTGCATTGTGTCTACTCTATGGTCTGCTATTTTTAAAAAGGTAGCTTGGCAAGCATTTTGGGGGTCAAACAATGACTATAGGAATTTTGAATCTCAGATTTCTGCAAGGAGCTCTTGCCTTTGACTACTAAGACACATCACGGACCCCTGGTCCTGATATGAGTCACTGCTCAAGTAGCACAGCACTCGAAGGGCTCCCTCAGGAGGAACTAAGAGAAAATGGTGGGATGGTGCTACATCTATTGCAGGACTGGCACCATTGTCCAGTAATAAATATATGTGGCCATAGTCCTGGACACCACGAGGGGCCTCCTATGACCCATGATAGCTGGTCTAGCCGTTCTGCCTGAAGTTCAAGATTTGTTGGCAAGACAGCTATAGTTTTCCTTCTTTATAATTATCTTCCCTGGCCTGGCAGCTCATCTTGCATATAGCTAGGTTGCCACATTTCTTTTGTCCCTTTTCACATGAGAAAAAAAGTACTTGTCATTTATAGTCTCCCTTCCTCTCTTAGATTCCTTTTACTATATCAGTATTGTCTAGCTTATTCCTTAGTCACTAATTGGAACTGCTGTCCTTTATGGCATACTCACTGTGTGCCAGGCACTGTGCTGAGTGATTTGCATGAAATTAACAAAATCAAACCTCACAAGTAGATTTATTATATCCCCACTTTTCAGATGAGGAGACTGAGGCTAAGCATCTTGCTAAAGGAAAATTTAAAGGTAAATATGTTTACCCACATCTGTGTTGTTCCAAAAGCTTTGGCACTTGGCATACATAGTCAATGATAAGTAATTGTCATGACTGTAATTGAAATAAATTGTTTGCTTTTGGAAGCACAGGGCCCAATCCACATTTGTACAACATAAGTATTAGCAACAATAATTTCTGGCTAAGACTGAGTTAGAGTGGCTGGGACCTACTGTGGATATTGATCTTTATGACAGGGCCTGGGGATGAGTTTTGGTGGTGTTATGGTTTATGTCTAGTTGTCTCCCCCAAAGCCTCATGCAGTCATGGGGTGAACTTCTAGACTTTATGATTAATTTATGATCTGGTGCTGGGATTATAGATGTAAGTGCTGCTGGGATTATGGGTGTGAGTGCTACATCCGGTCTGGGGCAGATAGCCTGAGTGCAGCATAAGGGAGACTTGCTGTCTGCTGCCCTTGTTGTTACTCCTCCCTTTTGCTCTTGCTGTTTTGCTACCTTCTGCTGCCATGAGCTGCTGCCCTCTGCCATGTACCAGTCTGCCTTGGAGCCTGCTGGGTATGGACTGAAACTGAGAGCTAAATAAACCTTTCCTTCCTTCATTTTGAGTGTTGGGTATTTGTCCCAGCTATGACAGAAGAGTAGCTAAGACAGGTGAGGACCTTGGAAGGTCTAGCTGGGTTATGATTAATACTTTCTAAGGGTGAAGACTTAGGTCTTTAGTTTTCAAATAGTTTCATTTATTTATTTATTTTTTGTCTCGAGGTACTTGGGCCAAGTTGCTCTGGGATGGGATCAGAGGAAATACTGACCTCAAATGTAAACACTGTTAATCTCAAATCAGTTTTTTAGGAAAGAGTACCAGCTCCTCATTTCATTTCTTACTTCCCTTAAGAAAACTCCCTTCCTTTTATTTTGTTTTTCCCAGGGACAGGAGACACCTTTGTTCTTTCTTTTTCATCAGTCTATTGTACAGCATTTGGTTTAATCCACTGATCCCAAAATTGCAGTGCAGTTCTTCCCAGCAGGCAGCTCTGTTCTATGAAAATATGATTTTTGGCTACTAATGCTAGTAAGTCAAATGCATCAAATCTGTAGTGATGGGAGTTTTCATTTTTTATAAATTTTCTTTAAATTTATGATCTTAGATAGCTTAACAGAACCTAGAAGGTATAGAAAGTAGCCAGGCCCTGAGGGGAGATATTGAGTCTTCTCTGTCCATGTTAGCACTTTGAGAATCTATAGTAAAGTTAATGGCTAAGGCAAAGAATGTGATAGGAGGTCACTGAGAGTAAGAAGATGACTTTGCCATCCAGCTTCACACCGTTACCTCCTGTCTGTGCCCTTGAATGATCCAGACTTGTTAGAACAGGTGGGGAGTCTGCATTATGTCTCTCCCTCCCTTCACTTCCTCATCTTCTGCTCGCAGTAAAATCTCCAGAGGAGAGGCAGAACTTGATTCCCACTTGCCTCACGGCTCTGGTGGGCAAAGTTAGGTCCTTATCTGACATGCGACAATTGCACTCTCCGTGTGAGGAGAGCCAGAGTGGAAAAGAATGAGGCTATTTTTGAATACTAAATGTCTGGGTCATAACTTCTCAGCAGTGACATCCTCTTTTTTGTCAAGGGCTGTCACATCATTATTTCAGTTGTATCTGGGGAATCAGAGCCAGAGAATAGTGGAGGTGTGTGTTGAGAAGCCTTAGGCACTTACTGCTTAGGTCTCCAGGAAGCCACTGCAGAATGCTCTGGAAAGAGGCACTTGACTCCCTTACATTAGAAGAAAGAAGAGCTAGGGACCAGCATTAGAACGAAAGTCCATTCTTACTAGAGTACTTCACCTTTGCTCTCAGGAAGAAAAGAAAGTGTTTGAAGATTCAATAAAGCTTCTGTTCATTATCAAACCCCTGTAGGACTTTATGATAATTTTTATGACTTCTTCATACAAAACTCTGGGTGCTATGAAGGTTAATAACTTGTATTTATTGAAACTTCCATTCAAGGAACTCAGAGAGCTTTGTAGACATTATCTAATTCAGAAGCACCACAGGACAAGGAAACAGGAAAGAGGAGAGGATGAATAGACAAGATTATTCCAATTTAGAATAACTGATAATATTAATAGCTCCAACAGGGAGTTTAAGAAAATTGCAAAACAAGTTTAAATCATCCAAGAAGAGTTCTCTTCATGTCCTAGTACTTACCATCTCAGACCACTACTGTGAGAGGGAAGATGGACCATGCTGACAGTTTTCTCATCTTTATAGTAGGAGCAAAAGTAGTCCATCTTGGTATCATTGTGGTATTTTATAAAAGCAAAGGAGTAAGTGTATAGCTATAGAACTTGGTGTATTGTTAGGGTTTGTTGGATATTACCTCTCAGATCTCCTTTTCTAGGCAGCTGCAGAATACATATCTGGTTAATGGGAGGAGTAAATTGCATATGTCATGCTCTTTAGAATGTGGAAAAGAGCAGGAGGTTGTTTGGAGATGAAGGGGCTGTGGTTGTTTCTCTTCTTTAGAAACTCTGACATCCAGGGGGCTGGGGAGATGGCTCAGTGGAATAAGCAGATGAAAGGGCCTGAGTTCCATCCCTGGTACCACCACAAAAAAAAAAAAAGCATTTAGAAACTCTGACATCCAAAGAGTATTGCCTGTTACTGCAAGAAGACTGACTCTCCATACCCAAATCATGGGCACAGTATCGTTGGGTAGAAAGTGAAGAGGAAATTTGAATCAATTTTTAAAGTTAATTAGATGTAATTTTTTTATTTTAGGAGTTTGAACCACTTGTGGAGGTTTACATTTCTTAGCTCATTCTCAGCAAGCTTCCATTTTTCTTTGTCTGGAAGATAACTTTGTTGAGAAAGTACTTAGCTTTGGATTGAAGCATTCTGGAATGGCAGGAAACTTCTAATTTGAAAGTAGGGCATGGCGCAAGAGAGATTTTTCACTCAAGACTCACAAGCAAGAACGAATGACAACAGTAGTCTGTGCTCTTCAAGGTTTATGAGGACTAGCAAAAGAAGAACTCATGCAGTATTAATGGTGTCCGCATGACTGACCAGACTGTGGAGCCAGGGCTATTCTCACTAGGATGCCCCATCTCACATTTTGAACAAAACTCAAGTATGAAAGAGCAGGACCTCCTCTTTCTGGTTTCTCCATGAACTCTACATTAATTTATCCCCTCTCCATTCATGGAGGTAAAATGTGGCTACTGTAGAAGAACAGAAGCTTTTGGCTTAAAGTCAGTGCTCTCCAGTCCCTCTGATTTCTTCTTGATTAAATTTGCTTGTCTTCGGTACACTATGGTACTGGGGGGGCTGTGGGAGACGAGTTGCCACCAATATTATTACAGGATTCACTGCCAATTAGCTTGCATCTTTAAACAAAGACATTTTGACCTTACGGGGATTGCTTCTGCCAGCTAGTGAGGAGATAGTCATGCCATGCCAAGGCAAAAGAAATGGTAGAGTGCCACTAAGTGGTGCTAGGGACAAATAAATGGAGACTGGCATGTGGATGCTACACTGCTTAATTTGGGGGCCTAAATTTTCACCCCCACAAGTATAGAATAGCTCTCTTAATTGAGTGAAGCTGACTCCAGCAACAAGGACTCTTTTCTGATAGTACACTACAGACACAAAACAAGATCAAAGTTTCATTTTACTGATAGAGACTTTTTTGTCTCTGTAGACTGGAATTGATATTCAGTTTAAAAGAAGAAGCAAATATATACACCGAAATATTTTCTGTATTGTCTAGCCTTATTTTGAAGACACAGAGATTACCCTATCATCTCTTGAGATGAATTTCTTTCCTGGATATTACCTGGAGAATGATGAAAGGTTCTTTTCCTGACTCTGAGCTTAGGCTTCGGAACCAGGATGAAAGCTATCCTGGAACACTTACTTCTGAATGTCTTAATCCCAGTAGTTCTAAGTCTCAGCCATGTTTCAGAAACATGCTTTTTCAGCACTGGATTCTGCATACTCAGTGATTTAATGACCTGTCCCATGACCTAGTGTTGCTACTGCTGTTGAATGTGTAATTCTCCATTTGCAGATGGGTTTTTATTTTTATTGTTCACTTAGGCTTTAATTGGGGTATGTTTCACAGACTATCATAAAGAACAGGTGTTCAGGAGTCATGCTGAAACTAGGAGGGAGATCCAGGATATTGTCCAACAAAGAGACATCCTCCAGGGCTGGGAGTTGAGAGGAAGCTGAGCAAAGTACAGAACTTGGCTCCTAGTCGGTGGCACAAAGTTGAGCCAAGTTTAATAAAGTGAATTGTAGGACCCATGCAATGGAGGAAGGAGAACCACATGTAGTTCTGGATCAGTTCTGAGAGAACTTGGGTAAAACTTCTTGCCAGTGGACATGGGCAGGATTGGCAGTTAGGTCTCGGATCTGCAGCATGACTTGGCCTTGGAGAATTAAAGCACGTCAGAGTCTCTGCCAGAGGATTGGCTAGATCCTGGGTTACAACATGGAGACATATTTACCTTCCTATTAAGGTATATTTTCTCTGGCTGAGGGGACACTTACTTGCTCTGAGGAAGAGAGATTGGAAAAGTCAGTGAGATATAAAGATTCTTATTTTTTCCTACTAATTTGAATTTTCCCAAGGATTTGAATACTGTTTTAATGAAAACTTGACTACATTTCCTCCTTCCCTCCCTCCTTCCCTCTCTCCCTCTTCCCTCTCTCATATATTTATCCAATAGTTTTGGAAAACCATGTACTGGATAGAACTCTAGAAATAGAGGGATGAACAAAGTCTGGGGGGCAGGCAAGTGCTTCTACATGAGTTTCCCATCTCAGGGTAGGAATCACAAGAATTACTTGCACATGTGAAGATAATAATTTAACTCAGATTCTGCATGTGTTGTGTTTCCAGGGAAGGATGTCATGCAGAGGTAATGAATCTTGAAGGGCAAACTGGGGATGAGGTATTGGATTACTGGAAATTTGAATGGAAAGAAGAATTTAAGCAGTAGCTTAAAGTTCTCGGGGATGGGGGAAGCTGAGCACATCAGCAAACCCTCATGACTTCTGAGACATTCTATTCCTTTCTAGGAATGAAGACAGGAGACTATAACTCTTCATGGTTCAATCAAGTAATAATAGAAAGAGAGGATTTTCTTGTCTTATTTAGATACATTATGTCATATCTTGATCCTCCATTTTTCCTCCACTCCTATCCCCACCCTTCCCCTCCTTATTTACAAAAGCCTTTGTTTCCATTTTTTCCTTCTAGCCCTTCCTTCCCTCCCTCTGTCCTTCCTTTCCTTCCATCTTCCGCTTTCCCTGTTCTCCTTCTAATTTGAACATTTTCTTTGTTGTTTTAAAGAGAGAATTTAGCCTACATTAGACCTCAGAATTAGCAAATAAAATTTAGGGCCTGCAGTTAAATTTGAACTTCAGAGAGACACTGCATGACTTTTGAGTATCAGCATATCTTATGCAATGTTAGGGGATGCTGAAATTATTTGTTGTTTATCTGAAATTTAAATTTGATTTGGCACTCTGTTTCATCTGACAACCTTGTCTAAAGGCTTCTGGGGACTTCGGAGTTTGAGGAGAGCACAGCGAGCTTCGACATTCTAAGGGAGGTTACTTGGCAGGATAGTGCTCAGAGATTTCTGGGTTCTTTCTATCTTGAGGAAAATTGCAGTTTTTATCATTGTGCCACAGTTTGAACTATGATGTATCATCTGATTTATATGGCTAATTCATCCATGCAGCCAGTTTTACTTTAGTCAACACCTACTTACTATGTTTCATGTTCTTGGCAGACACAGAGTAGACAATGTGAGGAAACAAAGAAACTCAGGCTCCAATCTCAGGGTATTTTCAAGTACTTTTGATAAATCTGTCATATTTTGGCCATTCCCACAATTCCCCTGCCTGAACAAAGGAGGAACTTGGCCTTCTTTCTTTATCCTGCCCGGTTAGGGTGCCACATCGATTCCTGCTGCGGATTTCCTGTCCGAGATCCTATTCAGAATGGCATGTGTGCGTTGGCCTCAGAGCTTAGTGTGTTCCAGCATTGCTTGGAGGTTTGCTCAGGACACGTTTGCCAAATTCTTTTCCTAGAGTTTGATTTGGTTGGTCTTGGGCGGGGACCAAGAAACCCTCTTTTCTTTCTTTTAAACATCTTCCCAGGGGAAGCCAGTGGTGACAACCACTGCCTTCAGTGGTGGCATTTCCTCCAAGCTTCTGGGAGAGGAGATGCTTCCTCTTCTTCAGTGCCCACCTCTTGCCTGTCAGCTTCATGTTTATCCCTATGCATTCTCTAAAGTAGAGGCTGAAGAAGGCCAGCCTTCTTTTCTTGGCAGGTTATAGGGGCTTTTTTTGGAACAGGACTTCTTGGCTAACATGTGGAAATATCAGGCAAAGACTTCTGGGAAGGGGGTTAAAATGTCATGTAAACAGACAGAAATTATATACATAATAAAAGTTGATTAGAGAACATTTAGTAAAACATAAAGACAGTTAAACTAAGATGGCAAAACTCCACTCATATAGTTTGTCCATATATTTTCTGTAGAGATGAAGATTTGCTGTATATATTATATATTTCATACATTTATTCAACCAGCATTGTTTTCTTATTTTCGATGCCTATTAGTTTTACAAAATATTGGCTTTCAATTCTTACCTTTTGGTTCTATCTATCTCCTTATCCTCTCATGAAACCCCTTGTATTCCTTTCCTCTTATCTAATAATAGTCTCCTTTATACTTTAATATCACTTTTTTTTTAGATTCTGCATATTAGGAGAACATGTACTATTTGTCTTTTTCCCCTGTATTTTAGGGAGGGGTCTACAGGGTGTTCAGGGTCTCACTACAGATCGTACTTGTAGTGATTCTCCTGTTTACAGTCTCCCAAGTGCTGGGATTACAGGCATGCACCAGCACACTGAGTCTCAATT
>NDGN011217239.1:0-16209 GCA_002564285.1 Tympanoctomys barrerae
GTACTACTAACCTGTTTTGAAACTATCTCATTGCTACTTCTTTCTCAATAAAATTATAAAAAAAGAAAAAAATTCAACCATCAGAGGTCTACAACTTCAATTTATAATTCATACTTTGAGAGGGGGGACATTGCCCTAGGCACTTCATAGATAATTGATATATACCCAAAACTGACAAACAACATGTTAATTTTATTCTATATAGAGAGATTTTTTCAGCTTCAATGACATATACTCAATAAATCAAAAGTGTATTATTCAGAGTGGAGTGTACTATCTGTTTTAATATACAGGCATGGTGTGAAATGATATACACAATCAAGTTAATTAACACACCCATCACCTGACATGGTTACCTTTGTGTGTGCATGTGTGTACGTGTGTGCTGAGAATACTGAAGACGTGGTCTCTTAGCAACTTTCAACGACACAGTACTGTACACCTGTACAGCTATCATCCGTTGTGCTCCCCACTCTCTGCATTAGGTATCTGGAAATTACTCACCAATTATCCTGGAGTTCATGCCTTCAACCAATGTTTCCATTGCCCCAATCCACCCCCACCTCTGGCAGCCACCCTTGTGCTCTGCGGGTCTATCAGTTTGACTTTTTAGACATGACGTACAAGTGAGATCATACAGTATTGTCTTTCTGTGTCTGCCTATTTCACTTAGCATAATATCTTCTGAGAAAGGCATAAATCTCACACTATTCACTGTGCTTTGAAAATTTAAAAAGGAGTGAGGGCATAGTCCCTCATTTTGAGTTTTTCTACATTTTTATTAGTGCATATTGGCTATACAGGTCAACAGCTTTTGTTTTGGCAGGTTTCCACATGCACATCACTCACTTCAGTCACTCCCCCATCACCCCTTCCACCTCATCCTCCCCCCAGTTTCATACTAAGGACTGGATTTCAGCACTCTAATTGTGTCATGTCCCTTGTTACTCAGCCTTGAACCCTCTTCTCCCCTTCTCCTTCCTTTCCTCTTCTCTAGTCACAGCTTCCCTTCTACTGTGTCCCCCTTTATAGTATGTAGAATCTAGAAGAAGACAATAGGAAAAGAAACAATCTTGCTGTAAAGAAGGCAAACTCAGCAAGTGAGGCTTTTCATTTCACATATGGGTTTCTCATCTTCCCAAAGGTACAGCTTTCGACAGGATACTTCAGGCCATGCATTCAACATGGAGAGCAGATTTGTTTGTGAACCTGAAGGTAGAGAAGTGGTATAGACAGAGTCTGGGTCAGAATTACTCCCAGGACTCTGTTTCTGGAGACTGTACCCAACCAGGCTTCTACCTTTCCACAGTGAGGGAATGTGACAAAGCATACATACATGTAACACATACAAATACATGTCACAACTGATATACTTTTCTTGGCCAAAGCTAGTGACACTGTCACTCCTTCCTCAAGGGGACACAGACTGAGACCAACTGTTTGTCTGGAAAAAAGGAGAATCAGAAATGCGTGATGAACACCACCAATGACTATCACAAGGATCGCCACATGATTTCAGAGGGAAACCTATTTTATCGGAAGGTTGATCACTGAAAATGCTAATGTAATACTTAAACAAAAGTATGTGGCTTGAATTCAAAATGTGCATAAATCTTTAAGTTAATATATGAGACATGAAAGAACTGCAGGCTTTTGTATTCTTAGGATTACACTCTTTACACTACCTGTAGTCACTCTACTTTGATACTTATAGTTGGGAGCAGGATTAGGATAAATATTCTACACCAAAAAAAAAAAAGAAGAAGAAGAAGAAGAAGCAGTAGATGCCATGAGGCACTTAAGATAAATAGTGGGTAAAATTCTGAATTATCTTTCCTGACAGGTAAGGCAGAGAAGAAAATACAGTAACAACATTTTGTTGTTGTTCTTGTTCTTGTCGTTTGTTTGTTTTCCTTTTGTCAACAGAAATCAGCTCATCCATGAACAGAGGCCAGTGTCTTCCTGGGAATTACTGAGTGCTAATGAGGCTGGCTGCAACCGCCATTTGTAAGAGACCAGACTTGCCATGCTTGTATCCCCTGCTATGGACTAAAGGGATGGTACCCCCTGGGCCAGTGAAAATTGGTTGTTTTCCTGAAACCTAACTCAGAAATGAAATTGGAGGAATCTTGAAACACTGTTAATTGCTACAAATATCAGGTACCATTTATGTGTCAGGCACCATTCTAAGCCACTTCCCTACAATAGCTAATTAAATGTCCCAAGCCACCCAACATGGTCAGTTCTATTACTATTCCCCATTTGATTGCTAAGAAAGCTAGGGACAGAGACATTCCTATGTCCAAAGTCATCAGCTTATAGCAGGTGAAGCCAGAATTCAACTTATAAGCAGTCTGACTTAGAACTCTCTCTTGAGCATTGGTCTATTCTACTGCAACCCCATCAGTTGTGGTCTCCTGTGTGTTCATTAAGTTCTCGCCAGGTGCTGGCAATCATTCAGCCCCTTATTAAGTAATCCAGGGAGGTATGGAGCAGACAGGCCATGCTATCCATTCCAGCCCTGCCCAGGGGTCTTCCTTCTTCATTCACCCAGGGAGGCCTTGCCTCTGCTGAGGATACTGCTGGACCACTTCTCCTCTGGCCCACAACCAAAATGATCCAAGTCAGGGCTGGCATGGGCATCCTAGGCCTGTATTATTTTCTGAAAGGAGATTTACATTTTCTCCACCTCGCTTCCTAATGATTGATGGAGACCCCAAAGCTCCGCACACTACACTAACTGGAGGAGATGACCTCACCATAGAAACGTTTTAGGGGAGGTAGCACCAGTTTCCTGCCTTTCCTATGAGATTGTTAGGGGAAGCAAACTGACTGTAGCTCAAGGAGTGCTTCTTATATTAAAAGGAATAAAAGCAAAACCTTTTCATAGGAGGTATTAGAAGAACCTAGCTGCAGAATACTTTTATTTGAGAAACACTGCCCGACTATCTGGTATGTGCCACACAGCACCCTCAATGCTATATCCACCACCCAGCCCTCCCACAAAAATACTCAGAAACTGGACCCAGATCTATGCTTTCCAGTTGGTTTGGATCTACCCAATCCAATGCTGATAGTCATTCCATGGGGTTAAATAAACCATAGCAGTAATAGTGATGATCATCAACCCTGAGTCAAGACTCAGAGATCAGTAATGAGTTTAGGCCTGGTCAAAAGCAAGCAACAATCTGTAAACCTTCTGGAAAGACCAGTGGATGTGGACAAAGCAAATCTGAGCCCGGATTACACACTGTACTTCCCTGGGGCCAGGCTAATAAAGATCAAATGCATATAAGGTGTAGGGTTAGATTTTGAGAATGGAGGGGCCCCAGTGATCTGGCTTCAGGGCCTTGCCAGTCCCTATTTTCTTCCTCCAGAAACAATAGACAAAGTATGTGCCGGGCAGGACTGATTGGTGAGCTGCTCAGTCATGCTCCCTGAAACTGAATTCCCAGGCAAGACTTAGCACCAGAGGCCAGACCAAGTCACATGGGGCTGCAATGTTTGCTTTCCTCATCATTCAAGGAAAGAAGTAGTAATCTCTACCTCCATGGTTATTGTCTAAGAGAACTGTGCTATCCCCCCAATTAGGAACTCCTTCCATGTGGTGACCAGCTTTTAGTATCAGGCTTGGCACACTCTAGATTATACCAGGTGCTCTGTGTGGACAGATGGACAGACAGACGGATGCACGGATGGATAGACGGACGAACGGGTGGACAGACAGACAGACTGATGGACGGACGGATAAATGGATGGATGGATGGAAAAACAGATTCATGGATAAAAGGATGAATGAAAGAAATATATGCTTCTATCCATTAAATACGGTACTATGTGATCTACAAGTCTCTCATTTAAAAAGAAAGAAGGCCAAATCCTACTGAGCATGAGTTCATTCCTTGATCCTCTGTCACCATGCTGCACACCAATTCTTTAAAGTGAGGACCAGCACTTCAGGCAAGAATTTACCAGGAGATCAGGACTAGGATTTATTCCTACTACCTTCTTCCAACAGGCCTTTGCTCTTCTTGTATCAGTTTAATTGCTCGCCTGGCTTGCATATGCATTTGCACACCTCTGGTTCCCCGGTATGTGTCAGATACTATGCCAAGACAGGGGACAAGGAGCAGAGCTCTGGTCCTGGCCTGAAGGAACTAACTGTCCAGGACTCTCGACAAGAGCACCACAGCCCACATCAAGCCTGCAAATTACAGCAATGTTCTAAGGAGCAGCTGGGGTTTTATTTTTCATTTCCTCAGCATGGCCGTCTCTCCACATTTAGTTGATACATTCTAAAGAACAGGCCCTGACACCTGGGGTTGCGTTTTTGAAAAATGTGTGGACCATATGCATACCTAATATATAGCAGGGCTGCGAAGAAATTGGTAAAATGCTCTTGGCACCATCTAGCATTTTTTTGGTAATTCCTTAACATCTTGCCTACAAATTGCATCCTAGAGCACTTCAGAGAGCTGAATAACCCCCAAATGCCTATAGCTTATTTCATTATGCTTTCTTTGGGACTTTAAAGGAGGGGGACCAGAGAATGTCAGGAACAGTTTAGCAGCATCAGGGCTGATTAGGCTGAAGAACATTCAAAGAAATTGATTTCTGTATTCCTTTTGTTACCAAGATCATGTGTTTCGCTGAAAGCGATCCTATGATTGCCTCACAAGAGTTTCTAACTCACATGAGCCCATTAGCCATTGTTTGGCTGTTTTTTATTAATATTTTAAAAAAGCAAATGGGGTAGAAAGAAGAACTAGAAAACAACTGTAAGGCAGCAGCCAGAGTGGAACAGACCCTCCTGTGAGAATGGGGAATCAAGCTTCCACTGCTTGATTATTTCTAAGTTGCGTGGCCTTAAGCAGCCATTGTACTTCTCTGGGCTTCCATCGCCTCACAGGATGAGATGCAACAGAAGAAATGATGTCCGTCTCCATGAGGCTGTGCTGGTTATGAAGCCCTGCCACAAGCATTGTTCCAGGAGTACCACACTGGGGCTAGCATGGACTCATACCTCTAACCTGCAAGCCATATGCTCTTATGCAAATTAAATAACTTCTGTGAACTCCAATATCCTTGTGTGTTAGCATTCCATTACTAAAATAACCGAGCCAATCAACTTAAAGGGATGAAAGGTTTACTCTGGTTCCCAGTTTCTGAAGCTTTGGTCCATGTCTCCTTGGCCCTGTTGCTTCCAATCTATAGCAGCACATTGTAACCTACCAGGAGCGAGGTCTTTCACCTCACAGAGGCCAAGAAGTGAAGAGAAAAGGACTGGCTGGGGCCCAGTGTCAAGGGCACACCTGCAAGCTAGTAACCTAGCTTCCTTCCACTAGGTACCCACCTCTTAAAGTTTCTACCACCTCCCAGTAGCGTCACAGGCTGGGGACCAAGTCTTCAACACAGGGGTCTTTGAGAGACATGCCAAACTGCTATACCTTGTACAATGGCGATAGGAACAGAAGAGCAGGTATCAAGTGAAGTAGGTAAGGGATCAAAAATTCCCTTTTAAAGAGTTGCACATACAATTAAGCTCAGCTCTCCTTTGATTCCAGATCCCCCTGCATTGTCTTTACCAGCATTCCCTCAAGCTGCCCCAAATGATAAAAGGAAGAGCAAAGTGTATGCTGTGCCAGGGCAGCTGCCAAACAAGTCTCAGCACCTACTTTCAAACATCACGTCTCACCTGTGTAGCAGCCACCACATCAAATAATACGAAGGTTTCCATTACTATTATCAGCGTCATTATTCAATTCATGATACATGCAGTTACTCTGAATTCTCATGACTCAATTATTTGAAGATTGTCTCTCAATGATAAGTAGCTCACATTTGTGCAGTAACTCAAAAAGCACTCAGAGAACATTCATCATTCGGGTCCCCTAGCAGCCCACTTTAAAGGTACAGAAACAAGTTCTGAGAGGTGAAGGGGCTTGCCTCAAGTCACACAGTAAGTGGTAGATCACAGGAGGGATTGGGGCTGTAGACTTGGAAATTCTAGATTTGAGCTTATCCTTCTGCCTCTGACTTAGTACAAAGGGCTACATGACAACGCGCTTAGCTCTGCTTCCCGGGGGCAGGCTCGTTTGGGGCAGGGATCACATGCAACTCGTAGCTTCCTTCACTTCCAGGGAAGAGAAGAGATGAAGTTTGAAGGGTCTACATAGGTTCCTGCCTATCTCTGCCACTGTATGTTTTCTTCTCTTAAGCCATTTTTCCCCCAGTACCAGGGATCAAACTTGGGACCTTGCTTTTGTCAGGCAGGCACTTATGCCACCAAGCTATCTCCCCAGCCCTAATTATTTTTTCCTTGTGGCCACTGAAAACACCTTTTGGGCCTACAGTACCAGAATGGCCTTAACATTCACACACACAAAAGCTTTCCTGTGTAGTGTTTATTTGCTTGCTAAAAAAAGTCCTACGTTTCTCTTCAGGCCAACTTCTGAAGCTCAGTCCAAGGCCATTTATTCTTCAATGCCAAATGCTATGTTCAACTTCATTTCTCATTCTATGAAGATGGATGGCTGCAACTTGCATGGATACATATCAACCTCCATGCATCATTTATATGTTGCTGTCAGCAACCAAAGTTGATATTAAGATGATTGGGAAAACTGTCTTAAACAAAATGTACAAAGAAAAAGCTAGCTTATTGAATGTCTAGCCCATTCCAGCTGCTGTAACAAAACACCTGAGCCTAGGTAATTTATAAACCACAAAAAATATATTGCTCACAGTTCTGAAGGCTGAGAAGTTCTAGACCTGGTGTCTGCCATCAGATGTGGTGGGCACTGAGGACACCATGACCTCACAAGGGAAAAAAAGGAGGCAGCACCCTTCATCCTCTTTGGTAAGGGAATTATTTCCATGTACAAAGGCAGACTCTTCGAGGCTTAAAAGAACTTCATAATTCTATACCACTGGATATTAGGTTCCAACATATGAATTTGAGGGAGTGAAAATATTCAGAGCATAGCACTGAGCCCCCTATGTACCAGCCCCTGGAAAGATGTCACCTGTCCTCCTGGGCTAAGAGAAAGAGCCCAGTGCCCTTCTTTGCAGATGAAGGGCATGCAAGTCAGAAAGTGCAACTTGCCCAGGGCTCCCTGAATGACATGAAAGGTGAGAAGCCAGACTTGTTAGGGTCTAAAACCTCAGCTTTCAGCTGCAGGATCCGCATGTGCAGTGTGATGGAACTTGAGGTGCTTGCTTCCCCGAAAGCCCTCTCCACTTCTAGCTGCTTATACTTCAGGGTAGAAGGAAGGAATCTGCCCTGCAGTGACGGGAGAATCTGCAATTGTGAGGTGTTTGGATCTGTGCTGAGGCTGACAATTCAGAGTAACTGAGTCATGAGAATTCAGAGTAACTGCATCTATCACACAGTGAATAATGATGATGATAATAATAACGGAAATTTCTGTATGATTTGATGTGGTGGCTGCTACACAGGTGAGACTGAGGTGAACTGAGAAAAATGGAAGAGTAGGGGGAGTGAGGAAAACTCACTGGGAAGGTAAAATAGAGGTTGTGCTGGACGAGAGGAGAAAGGACAGGGGGAAGCCTCAGGAATGGCTCCTCTCCAGCTCCTCTGCACAGTAGAGTTAGCAGTCCCATTATAAATTCTGCCCTGAACTCAAGAGGAGGGTGGCAGCTGGTGGAGCCCATGCCTCGGACTCTGCAGCTGCTGCCCACCTCCCCCAGCCTCAGTACAGATCCAAACACCTCACAATTGCAGAAATCTCCCCACCCAATCTATCAGCATAGTTGAGTTG
This sequence comes from Tympanoctomys barrerae, assembly GCA_002564285.1. Lineage (NCBI taxonomy): Eukaryota > Metazoa > Chordata > Mammalia > Rodentia > Octodontidae > Tympanoctomys > Tympanoctomys barrerae. The sequence continues at coordinate 7,782 of NDGN011217239.1, forward strand.
TGTTTATGTTCATAGTGATGCCCTGGAAACCATCCTACATCCTGGTACCTTTAGTAATGACCTTGGTGACACAGCTCATGGGAATACATGTCCATTTGTTTAAAAGAAAAACAAAGTACCAGCATTTTACACTATCTTATATAAACAATACCAACATATTCTGGTGCTTTTTAAGTACCTACTACATTCCAGGCATTATATTTTTAGATAGAGTTTCATGTACCATACGATGACTGTATTATTTTCATTCTCTCTCTACAGATGAGACAGATGAACCTGAGAGAGACAAGTGACTTACTGAAGGATATCTAGCATCACCAAGATTCTACCTCCAAGATTCCAGATGGAACATCCGTGTTGTTCCAATGCCCTTTCCCTGCCATTCCTGAGGTCAGTTCCGAAGGAGGACACTTACTTAAACACATAGCACTGAAGACTGTTTGCAGACTTGTGCAAATGGTAACCGCTATATCAACCTGAGTCCTGTGAGAACAGAGATCAAGACAGAAGTAAATATGAAGAAATGCATTATTGGAAACAACTGTGAGGGGAAGTGATGAGGGGGGTCGAGGGAAGCTGAGGAATCATCAGACTGTGATGAAGGACCGACTCTATGAGAGGGAAAGAGCAAGGATGAGCGAGGCCTGGGCAAGTGTACCACAGACACTGTTGCTTAAGGAAAGCCTGCCTGGGACATGGGCAGGTCTTCAGGGCAAAGTGGCCCACAAGACAGCTTCTGATAGCCCAGGAGCAGGTAAGACTTGATCTCTGGCTGGGAGAGACCCATGGGAAGATGCCATAGTGTGAATGTGGTGATAGGCTTCAGAGCAGCGGGAACCCTGAGCAAATCATTCCGCGCAGTGCAGAAGGCTGATTCTCACGGCGGCCATTTTGCAGAAGTCCATGAAACACTTAGAACTCTTCCAGAGCCCTTGTAGCTTCGTTGCTTAAGTTGGGTGGGATATTTTGTAACTTTTTTAATTTAAAACAAAACTAGCTGATATGATAAAATAAAGCCCTTTAGATGAGACATGAGTGCCACATAGAAGACAATTTGTGCATCCTGGTTATGACAAAACTCTCCTTTCTGACAAGAATATCAACTAGAGGGCTACAGAGTTCTGTGATGAGTGAACGTCTCCCTTCCCATCCTAACAAGTGCAAGGGGAGCATCTGCGCTTCCAAGGTACCCAGATGGCCGCACCATTGGACAACTGCAGAGAATCGCGTCAGTGACAGATCCCATGGTGATCTCAGTTCTCAGAGTGCACATCCTGGTGCAATCCCTTTTCTGGGTGTTAGTGAGAACTGTGACTTGCTCCTCAACAGATCATGGCAAAGCTATGAGCTATCACTTCTATGATCACATTATGGTATCTAAGACTCTGTCTCCCTAGAGCCATGCTTGCCTCCTACTGGCCTTGAAGAAGAAACAGAATCTGCTAACAACTTGATCAGTGGGGAAGAAAGCTTTCCCCCAACTGAGCCCCCAAATAGAAAGTGACCCAGCTGATGCTCTGATTCCAGCTTTTTGAAACACCCAGAAGAAAAGCCAGCAGCTGACCCACAAAAGCCATAAGATGCTCAATGTGTGGTTTTTAATCCAGTAAGTTCATAGCAATTTGTTACATAGAAATATCCTTATGAATATACTTTGTACTGAGCACTGCTCTAAGGAGAATGGTTGCATTATCTTGATTAGCCCATTAACCCAACCCTACGTAGGGGAAGTAGAACCTGAATAGTGATGATAGTCAAACTTAAATCAAAATGTAATTTGTGAAGTATCGGAATAGACTGCAAAACAAATTCCTGGGTGCACACAGGTACAGAATCATGGTTCCTACCCTCAGATGTCAGGATGGTAGGAAAAGTCTTATAAGCACAACCTCTAAACTGGGAGAGAAGTTCCAGTACAATGAAATCAATTCACAGTCACAGAAAGTTGTATGCTTTGGGCTACAATGATAGCATCCATACATGATTGATGTACATTTTGTGGAAAAAAGTAAAACAAAAATTCATAACAAGAGACTGGGCATGGTGGCATGTGCCTGTAACCCCAGTGCTTGGGAGGCTGAAAACAGGAGTATTACAAGTCCAATCTATGTAGTAAGACCCTGTAGACCCTGTACTAAATATATTTTAAAAAATCATAACAAAATCATAGGAGAATATCGATAGTTAATACATTACACTGCATATTGTTATCCTGAAAGTAGTTGCTAGAATATAAGATAGGGGCATAAATATGTCTCCAATCAATATTAGCACAAACCTTCCAATTTAATTAAATAAGAGACACTAGTAGTATAACTGACTTGCATTTTTCCATGTTCCTACTGTCTTTTCCCCTTTCATCCATCCTCATTCCTTTTTCCTTTTGAACAATTTCTTCTCATTTCACAATATCTATTCACATTCTTTTTTCAAGTGTCTGTTTAAACTCTAGCTGAGAGAAACAATTTGTTCATTGCTGAAGAATGCCATAATTAGGAACATTTTCACACTGCACTTTTTCCTCTGCATCCCAGTTTAGCAAAGGACACACCTGTGCCTCTCCCCTACGTAGGGTGTGAAGGAATTGCTTGTGTAAGACCTAAAGAAATGAAACAGCTGTTGGCAACGTCACCAAGGAGGGTTTCCCTCACCCAACTGCTGGTCTCCATGACGACTGCCAGCCACAGCCTGCAAACAGTCACCTTGGCTGTATTACACATGCAGCAGTCTCCCACAGAGGGAATCGTTGATCACTTGGTCGCCATGGTTTCCTTTCTGCTGTGATCGGGATGTTCCCTAGCATGTATATACACGCACATTCATACACTAATGCGTGCGCTAAAGCTTACAACACGCTGCCCTCTGCTCTTGGTGGAAGCCAAAACATGCTTGAGGAGTGACTAGTGTAATCTTCGTGATGAAAATGATATAGTAATCCTCACCCTAGCAAAAGGTCTGGGGTTACTCATACGATCAGCTGAAAAATTCCATCAGATTGACTGATGGGAATGCTGTACAACTGAGTCTCCAGGGAGAAGTGTACATCTGCAGGCACTAAAACTGCTTTTAAATCTTGGACTTTATAGAAAAATAACTCACAGCGGAGGGGTCAGTATTGCTCAGTTTCCAAAAGAAGTGGTGCGCATAATCAGGATATTTTCTCTGAGTGACTAACATTTACGCTCTCAGCGGTGCAGCCGTGGCATCCAGAACACAGCGTGAGCGAGCACGTTAGCCTTAGAATCATTCTGCAGTGCTGCGGTTGTGCTTTCCATGCCGATGCGGATGAATCTGCCCCGTTGTGATTTGGGAGTTTCTCATACTTGAACGTGAATGCAAATTGCCCGGCAGGTCGTACATAAATGCACATTCTGAGTCCGTGGGTGAGGCTGGAGATCGATGACGCTGGTCCAGGGAGTGCTGAGCAATAGGGCCCTACGGGGTCCTCACCATGATTGGGACATGTGAGCATTACAGTGAGGATCCCAGTAATGATGTCATTCATGCAACGTGTCACACCCATCACCCTACGTGGAGCAAGTATTAATAAACGTTATCCTCTTTCGCAAAATGTTTCTTTCCAATCTCTTTGGCTCACTGGACTGTCACAACCAGTGGGATTTGGGGAAGGTGCAGTAATTGTTCAAGTTTATGGGACTAAGGGGCAAAGTTAGGAAGATCTCCTCATGCCTGGCTGTGTTCTTTCTGTCCCACCGTGCTGTGAGTGTTCATATCCACATTAGGAATGTTACTTAATTGGATCAAGATGAAAACCATCTCATTTTATTTTTGAAAGTCAGAAAACACTGAAATCAAAGCCTGGCACAGATACTACGCTCACAAAACTCTATAGGTCAATCTCAAAAAACATAGAAGCAAAAATTCTAAATAAAATATCATCAAATCAAATCCAGCCGCATACTTAAGGATTAATACAGAATGACCAAGTAAGGTTTATTCCAGGAACGTTGGATAGTTTAATATGGGGAAACCTATTAACATAATTCACCACATCCCCAGGTCAAAGGAGAAAAACCATATGATCACTGTGAAAGCTGCCAAAAAGACATCTGATAAAATTCAATAGTCATTCAAGGTTTTTTTTTGGAAGTGGAATTAAAATCTACATCTTTAACATGAGAAAGGATAACTTCCCGAAAGTAGAAGCCAATAATATACTTAATCAGGAACCAGAATAAGATAGATGTACCGATCTCTCCTGTTTATAATTTTGTTTCAGAAATTTTAATCAATGTAGTAAGATAGGAAAAATAAATAATAGAAATAGTTTAAAAGAGAAACTAGTATTATAATTATGTTCATATGTTAAGACTTTTTTATCCTAAAATTTTTTTAAAAGGAAGATTTGAATAAATATTGAGAAATTCCATGCTCCTAGAGAGGAAGCCTTTACACTAATCTACAGACTTAACTAATTTTTCAGTCAAAACTGCCATGGCATTCTTGGAACTTGAGAAAATAATTTTAAAGTTCAGCTAGCAAAATAAATGCTTGAGAACTGTCAAGAAAAAATTGAAAAAGAAGAATAATGTAGAAAAACTTGCCCTACCAGATTTTAAGTCATACTCTGAAGCTATAATAAATAAAATATTGCTGAAAAGGTGCCAGAAGAGAACCCTAGATCAAAGAAGCAGAATTTTTTAAAGTGTATAAATAGCCCTAATTATCACTAAGAATTTGTTAAATGACTCTATCTTTTATATTCCATGAGAAGTTTTCGATTAATTAAATCATTATGTAAAAATAAATAAAATCTCATTTTTATTTTACATTATAAGCCAAAATAAAATTTGGTTCAAGCACTAGTGTTTTTTGTTTTTTTGTTTTTTTAGGATTTTTTTAATGTATTTAGTACAGGGTCTACAGGGTCTCACTATACAGATGGGACTCGTAGTGATTCTCCTGTTTTCAGCCTCCCACGCATTGAAATTACAGGCATATTCTACCCCACCCAGTATTTTTTTTTATCAATTTTATTGAGAAAAAAATTGCAATGAGACAGTTTCAAAACGGGTTGGCAGAAGAGTTACAACCATTAATACATGGCATATTGTTGTCTTCGTAGTAGTCATTCATAGCTCAAGATGCCCAGTTTTAATCACCCTCTCAGAGCGCCCCCAGGGGCAGGGCTGGCACAGCACACCGGGATTGAAGCCAAGCCGCTGCACTCTACCTAAGCAGGCACTATTGTCCTCTGAGCTATCTGGACAGCCCTTCAAGAGCTATTGCTTTAAAGACACCGTGTATTTTATATTATATATATATGATCCTCTTTCACATAAAAAAGTCAGAAAAACTTTAGGATATACTAATGTATTAAACTGTCTGAAAATAAAGAACTTTCATCCAGGGAAAAACAAAAGCAAGTGACAAACTAGAGAATTTAAAATGTGCTCTGTAGATAAAGAATTACTACAACAAAAATTTATAATGCAATAAGCAAAAGAACAGCCTCATATTATAAAAATAGGAAAACTATATAAAGTTAGTTTCCTAACCAATAAATATAGTCAATACATACATGAAAAAAATGTTGAACTTTGTTATTAAAGAAAAACAATAAATTAAAAGTTCTAGACATGGTGGTACATTTTCCCATAAATTTGGTAAGGTTTATAGTTTAAAGAGGGAGTTATGAAATTGACATTTTTATACACTGCTTAGAGATAGCTTGTTACATACTTTTAGAAAAGCAACTAGCACTACATCTCAGAAGTCTTAGAGTATGGATACTCTTCAGCCCAGCCATTTCACCTTTATAGATTTATTCCCTCCAAATATGTTATAAAATATGAACATACACTAGGCTTGTGCATAGGAATATATTTCATAATGTTATTTGCAATGAAACACAAAAAATGCGTTGTAGGTAGAGCACTAAATAACTCCATTATGGAGAATCTATCCAATGGATGCCACGAGGCCACTGACTCATTGAATTAGGCTATTTATTAACCTGAAACAATGTTCAAAATATATGAATAAAGAGAAAAAAGCCAGTGTGAAACAGTATGCAGTGTTTGGTAACATGTTAATAAAGAGATATAGAAAAGTAGAAATGTTTATAGAGCTTATCTTAAAGTGATTGGATAGTATATGGTCTCCCTTTTTCATTTACCATTTGGGCACATCAGGCATGACCTGCTTGTGTAACCACCACAAAAATGATGTGTGTGCACCCACGTGTGTCCTCTCTTAATGAGGCTGCTGGAAGCTGGTGTTTAATTCTGAAAGTGTAGTTACCATGAGCTAAGTGAGGCTTAGGGAAATTTGTCTTCACTGCTGAGAATAGGTGGGTCACAAGAGTGAGAACTTGAAAAGGGAGAGGTGTACATCGGCACTGTGCTGTCACCTCCATAGTGTCCCAGCTTTTGGGCCCCGCCTGGAGACCATGACATGGTTACAGCAGGTGAGGCCCAGCAGGAGGGGAATCATCAGGAGGGAGTGCTGTGGGGGTGGGGGAGCCTTGACCAAAGGGCTGGTGCTGCTGGTGCAGCCCCAGAAGAGTAAGGGAGTGCAGGTTTCAAGGCGGATGGTCCTTATGAGGATGCAGCTGGACAAGGACACCCGGGGAAGACGCTCTGCTAGGAGTAGGGGCTCAGTGTCACTAAGGCACTTCCTCTCATGCCAGCGATTCTTTATGGTTTATAAGAGGTGCTCTCTCCCCGGATCTCTCCTGATTCTCTCAGATGATCTGGTAGGACAGGCATGGCAGTCACTGTCTCTCCAGTTCAAAAGATGCAGGTGAGACAACTGGGGCAACTTAAATTGCTCCCAAAGTTTCTATAAAATGATTGACTCAGAACTGGAATCTGAGCCTGTTTGCCTTCAAATCCAACATCCGTCCACCTGCATCACTCTGTTCTGCCATAAGTACATGTAGTAGTTGGTCTCAAACAAGCAGATACATTTGCATTAAAAGAAAGAGGTATGGGCATGGTTGTGCAGACCTCCAATCTCAGCCACCCAGGAGAATCACACACTGGAGGACACCCTGGGTATATTAGCAAAACCTTGTCTCAAATAAAAATTAAAAGGCCTATCAATGTTGCTCAGCACAAGAAAATAAGACAGGGAGAGGGAAGGAACAAAGGGGGAGAGAAGGAGAAAGAACAGTGGGGAGAAAAAAAGAAGAGGGGAGAGGAAAGATGGAAGAAGAGAGGAAAGGAGAGATGAGGGTAAAGGAAAGAGAGCCTTAAAGTTACCAAGCTGTCCACTAAGATGGAAAGACCCCACCTAAGCACCCCCCAGAGGGATAAGCAACAATGATTGATAGCACCAATAGGCATCAGTGACCCAGATGGTGATCAGGGTCTCTTCTAAAACACGTCCTTGTTCTTTTCGTGTACGCTTGTGCCATGACCTGCCTCTCCACTGTATCAACCTCACCTAAGCGGCTATCCTTATAATCTTACTGAGTGAGCGCAGTCACCCTGCACCCACTTTGTGATTTTGCTCTATAAAGATTCCCCGGAAAAGTAAGGTCCTCGGCAACTCACTCTCTGGGTCCCTGTCTGTCTCCCTTAGACAAATAAATATTTCTTTCCCCAAATAAATATTTCCTGCTCCTAATAATAATAATAATAACAATAACCAGGCTAAGGGCAATATGATTATAAAATAAAAAAGAGCTGAGAAGATCCAAGTAAGGTTTATAATGTAGGGAGCAGTGAGAATAGAGACTAGGAATACATTATCCAGTAACAGTAAAGTTACTGTTATCTGTCAGGAAAATCTATATTATATCTTTGTAACAAAAATAAAAGCAGGAGTATAGTGCCTTAAAAGAATAAATATTTCTCTTGCTTTCTAATTCAGGATATGAGTTCATGACAATGTATCAAAAGAGCTTTCTGCTGATCAAAGGTAGTCAGGAACTCAGGCTGAGCAAACAGCCAGCACCTTCTACAACTTGTCAGTGATTGTTTCAAAAAGAAGTGAGACCCTGAGCACCTCTAGAGCTATTAAACCACATCCTCACTCCCATCCCAGCCGCTGACCAGAGCCAGTCATGTGCTCTACTCAGCCATAGAGGGAGAACCACAGAGGTGCAGAGCACGCCCCCCACAGCCACCCCAGCACCCCGTCCCTGTGCTCGCTGATGGGGCATATACCACAATTTCATGCACTCAGGAAGAAGGGTCATCCCGAGTGAAGGCTGGCAGGTAGGTGAAGGCAGACAGGTAAAGAGCTTAAGAAAATAAGAAATCAGGCTGGGGATATGGCTCACTGGCACAAGCACCTGCTGGGTAATCATATGTTGCCAAGTTCGCTCCACAGTACCGCAAAAAAAGTAAAAAAAAAATAAAATAAGAAATCACTCCCCTGATTCTTTGTTGTTGTATTTTAGGGAAGGGTCTACAAGTTGTTCAGGGTCTCACTACTAGATCAGACTCATAGTGATCCG
>NDGN011217262.1:0-10157 GCA_002564285.1 Tympanoctomys barrerae
CTCAGCACACCTGGGGGCAGGGCCAGTATGGCATGTGGTGCCGAGAATTGAACCCCAGTCTCTGTGCTTACCTAGTAGGTATTTAGTCCACTGAGATATCTTGCTGGCCCGTGGATGTGGTTTATGTTATCCAGGGTTGCAGACTGCTTCTCAGATGTCGGTAAAACTTCATGTCTTGGTGTGATTGCATGTTGCTAGGGAACTAGAGACAGGGTGGGGATGGCCTGGGATATGGGCCATGCTGTAAATCACTGCGTGAGCTCCGCCTTACTCCTGGTATATTTAGCCTAGAGGATATCTAAGCATCTTTAAAAAATATATATATATGGTACAAGGTCTCACTGTACAGCTCGGACTCATAGTGCTCCTCCTGTTTCAGCCTCCCCAGTGCTGGGATTACGAGCGTGCACCACCACACCCACTCTCAGGGGCCAGCTCAGTGCACCTGGGGGGTGGGGCTGGCATGGCATGTGGTGCTGGGGATTGAACCCTGGTCCCTGAACTTGCCTAAGCAGGTGTTTCATCTGCTCAGCTATCTCACTGGCCCTGAATAGTTGACTTTTTGAAACATAAGCACAACTGTCAAATCTTTAGGTAGATTAGACAAATAAAATAAATGTAATTATGGATTAGAAAAAGGAAACATTACAATTAGTACCACCAAATACAAGGGATCACTGGAGGCTGCTGTGCCATTTCTATGCCAATGAACTGTCACTGGGCAAATCTATGCACAGATGTAATTCCCCCGAGTGAGCCATGAGACACGGAAAATTACAGAGACCAAAGGCGAGAGGTGAGAGGGAATCTGCAATAAAACATGTTTCCCCAAAAGGAAAGCTAGGACAGATGACTCCACTGCCGAATCCTACCAGGATTAGGAAGATTAACACTGATTTTTCTCCAACTATTCGAAGCACTGAAAGGAAGAGGATTTCCCTAAGTCCGTCATATGACAGCCTCCTCTCCCTGATGTTGAAGCCAGACAAAACACAGCACCTGCAAGTGAGCTGTCCACCGGCATCTCTAGGGAACACACGTGTAAGACTTTTCAACAAATGCTACGTGAATCAATCCACAGCACATCCCCGAGTCCTCGCCGCACCAAGTCACTTTCATCACGGATTGCACGCAGGTTCAGCAGACACAGATGAGTCCATGCCACTGTCAGAACAACACACGGAGGGAAAGCCTACCACCTTCCCAACAGATGCACAGGCAACACTGAGCAATGACAGATGCCCTTGGTGGTGAGCAGCAGTGGCCACAGCCTCAACCCCATAGCTCAACATGGTGAACGCTGGAACCACACCTCCATGGGCAGCATCCTGTGAGTGAGGAGAGGTTAAGTTGCTTCCTGTAGGGTCTGGAGTGAGTTGGGGTATTCACACCCATCAGGCCCCTTTCAGAGGACAGGGAGGATTGGCCAGAGCAGCGAGGAGAGGTAAGCCAAAGGCAGGAAGTAAATTGTCCCTGTCTGTGGGTAATGGGACTGTATTTACAGAAAAATGTAAGGACTCTGCAGAAGGCTCAATAAAACATTGAACTCAGTAAAGTTGCAGGATGAGAAATGAACATACAAAAATTGTGGTAGCATTTGTGTACACCAACAATGACACTCCCCAGAAAGAAATCATGAAAATAGCCCCATTCGCATATACTACCAAAGACTAAAGTATCACAACTTGGTGTGGTGCATACATGTGTGACCCCAGCATTCTGGGAGGCTGAGGGAGGGGGATCATGAGTTTGAGACCAGCCTGGGCAACTTAGCAACTTAACCAGAGCTTGTCTCAAACTAAGAAATAAAAAAAGACCAGGGATGGAGGTCAGTGAGAAGGTGCTGAGTTTAATCCTCAATATCAAAAACAAAGACATGGAAAACAAAAAACCAGGAATAAATTTAGCCAACAAAGTGAAGGATTTCTATAATGAAAGTCATAATACTTTGATGAACAAAATTGTAGGAACACAAAAAAACCCCAAAAAACAAAAAACAAAAAAACCCTCCTGTGTTCATGAGTTAAAAGAATTAATATTCTTCAAGTGTCCTTATTACCCAACATACTATGCAAATTCAATCCAATTGCCATCAAAATTCCAATGACACCTTCAGAGAACTTGAAAAAGTGACCCTTGCAGTCCCACATAAGCACAGAAGAATGCAAATAGCCATAGCTGTCTTGTACAAAACCCCCAAAGCTGGAGGCTTCACACACCAGAGCTCAAGGAGGACCAGAACCACAGCACCAGGACAGCTCCGTGTTGCGGGAACAGACCGAGGGGACAGGTAGGCTGCCAGCTGTGCGTTTATGCTTGGTGCTTCTCAACAAAAGCGTGCGATGCCCAGTGGACAGAAGCCACTGTCCAAGCCTGATGCTGGAACTGGACTCCAACCCTCACTCTGTATGAAAATGTGCTCCAAGTGGACCAGAAACTTAGGTGTGAGACCCAAGACTCCGAAACTGCAGAGGAAAACACAGGGGCAACATGTCAAGACTGTGGGGCTGGTGATGAACTTGGGGTGAGAACTGAACAGCCCAGGAATCCAATGCAAGTTTAGGTGACCAGGATACGGCCGAGGAGGAAGCCTGTGCGCAGCAAAGGGACACGTCAGCCCGCAGAACGGGTGGGGGGCAACTGTGCAAGCTCTGGCCCTGACAGACGACTGATTCCAGAGGATGGAGAGGGAGCTGAAGTCCCCAATAAGATCACTGTGCCATAGTGGACAAAGGACTTGAACAGCCACTTCTCAAGGGAGGAGACTCAGGTAGCTGAGGCACCCATTAAAACGTGTCACTTCATCGCCCAGTAAAGAAACACAAGTCTAATGGCAGCGAGCTGCATCCCATTCCAGAATCGAGAGGACAAGAATGAGAATCTCCAGTGCAGAGGTGGCAAAAGAGAACGAACGCTCCAGCCCACTCCTGCCACAGTAAATGATGGCATCTATTAGAGACAGAGCTCCCATTTCATCAGCAATTCCAGGTCCACAGGGATTGAAGTCAGCACATCAAAGAGACAGCATATGCCACATTTCTTGCAGCACCGATGACAGCGTTTACAGCGGACAAGATTGGAAATCAGCCTCTGTGCACATTAACGGGTAAGGAAAGGCTGGGATATAAGTGAGCTGGAGTATTACACAGCCAGAAAAAGATTAGTGCCCTAGCATTTGCAGCAAAATGGATGCCACTGGAGCATCTGAGGGGAAGGGCATCAGGAGACACAGGAAGATGAAACCAGCCCATGTTCTCTCATGTGGGGGCCAAAGCTGTCAGCTAGAAGTGGAACTGAGAGACCAGAGGTCGTGCGCCGGAGTGAGTTGGACGGCTGGGACCAGTGCAGTGACCTTCAGGGTGAGCTCTGGAGCTCTGGAGCACGGCTGGGCTGCGGTAGGCGGGAACAATGGCTTCCTGAGTAGTCTGGAGAGGTGCTCATGGCCCAGGCACAGGGTGACCAAGCAGGGCGGGGTCCCAGACACCTGAGTCAGGGCATCGCGCTGGCCAAATGCACTCATGCGATGAAAGTAATTTAGAGTGTAAGGGAAGTGAATGAATTTAGAAAATTTAGAGAATTTTAAAAGTTGCACTTTTCAGAGCCGTACTTTTGGAACTGGGATCACTCAGCCCTTCAGACTTAGGGATTTTGATCTTTCAGGATTTGCACATTTGGGGTTTGGGCCAGACCAGAGGCCCTGTGTCGCATGTCCCCATGTCACGTCAGGGCCACACGTGACACCCAGTCCTTGAGGGAGGCTGCAGCACCCTGGCCTTCCTCACGAGGGCCTGGCCCCTCTCCTCTGCTGGAGATGCATCTGCCCACCCTGAGGGGGCCTTGTGGCATCTCAGGAGGTGAGGGCGTCCTTTCTGTTCTGGCGTGTGTCAGTGGCCCTGGAGGGGCGGCCCTGCCCTGACTCCGCTGGCAGGAGCTGGCTTTGTGACTGCATGTTAATCCATCTGCTGAGCTGGGAGGCTGGAGGAAGTCCTATCTCCCCTGGTGGCCCGCAGCGGAGCACCCTGTCTGATTTGGTGCTGGCCTCCCTGGTCAGGCCGTGGTGGCTGTGTCCACTCCCGTAGGGTCTCACTGCCTTGCCTTGGGTGACCCTGGGCTGCTCTCCAGTTGGAGTAGAAGACAGTGCAGCCTGCGCCATGTCTCAGGGTTACCGGGCCCAGGAAGGCCCGGCCTAGTCCAGCCAGCAGCTGGCCCTCACCCTGTGCCCGCTGGGCCTGTTCTCACCCACCCTCCAGGATCCCGTGGGGGAGATGACTCCCTTAGCTGCTGACTGTCTGGAAGGGCCAGGCCCAGCCCATGAGTCACAGCAGGGTGTGGCTGGTCAGGAGCAGTGCTGGCCCAGGGCCACTGGCTCGCAGGCTCAGTGTGCTCTCTGTGTGAGAACCTTACGTTCTCTCTAAATTCTCACCCTCAGTGAAGCTTCTTGCCCCCCACTTGACTGTGCTGCCAGGACTCTACGTGCTGCCGGCTGGGAGAGGTGGGAATAAAACTGCAGAGGTCACTGTCTTGGGCTGGACACCTCAGGAGCTAAGGTCCCCTTGAGCACATCCAGGGGTACACCACGTCCTCCATGTGAACTTGTAGTGATGCTGCAGTTCCTCCTGTGACATCCCGCTCAAGTTGCAAGACCTGTAGCTGCAGGCTGCTATGAGGAGGCCACCTGTAGCCTCCCTGTGGGCCCAGCGTGGGCCTGGGAACCCAGGCCCCAGGGCCTTGGATACTGTCCATCCCTGCAAATGCCTCCCCAGCTCCCTGGAACCTGGAGAATGCAGGCATCAGGCGCGTTTCTGTTGTCAGCAGGCTGGGCACCCTTGGGGCCATGTTGTCCCTTGCGATGGAGTCCATGACGACAGCCCGGCCCAGAAGCCCCTGTCTGCAGTTTTAGGGCTCTAAGAGGCTGAGGCAGGAGCATCACAAATTTGTGTCCAGCCCAGACAGCTCAGTGCCTTAGTGGGACTCAGCAAATGAGAAAGACTGAGGGTGCCCCTCAGAGTAAGGGCCCGGGCCCATCCTTAGTTCTGAGAAGAAAGACGTAGGCAAGCAGCCCTGTCATGGCTATCAGCCACGAGAACTGGTGTGAACAAGCACACAGGGATGGAGACGCAGGCTTCCTATGGGAGGCTTCAGAACGGGCTGCTGGCCCTGCTTCCTGCCAGAGGGGGACAAACATCTCTGACCTGGAGCTGCCGGGTCTGCTGTTGCCTTGGTGTAGGGAGTGCGGGGGCAGCACAGCAGAAAGGGGCTCAGACAAGGGCTGGGGTGGCAGGATCCTGCCCAGGCTCCGGGGGGTCCAGTGCCTTGGGAGGGCGCTCAGATGCCTACCCACAGGGTCGGAGCACCCAGCACCTGCCCTTTCCCAGGCTGTGCCCAGAAGAACAAGTGGACTGGCCAGGCGACGACAGCTCAAGACAAAATTTGTTGGTGCAGTCTCAGCTCCCACAACAACCACCCCCCAGCAGTGTTGGCCGAGTCCCAGGAGTTGACAGCACGTCTGTGCCGGCAGCACAGCGTGGCACCGGGACACCCATGCCCGCAATGACCCGTCCTGTGCTGGCGATGCTCTTGCACCTCCAGGTCCCACGTGTCAGGCCTGAGCTCACATTCCCAACACTTCCGCTCACAGAGAGGCCACCGCTAGTGCAGACGCAAAGCCGACATTACCAAGGCCTCCTGAGTGAGAGAGCCACTGGCCACTCCCGGCTGGGACCGCATCGGCTGTCTGGCCCAGACCGCTGGCCTTGGATGCCTCTCTCCCGGTGACATGGTGTGGGCTCCAAACGCTGGCACAGCCCACGGTGGGGAGAGATGAGGTGGTCCGCGTCCTTTCCATCCATCTCCCCTCTCCTTCTTTGCTCCTCCCTCCTCTTTATTTCCTAAACAAGCTAAGAGTTTTATAATTCATCACCTGGCTGACAGATGAGTTCTGCCGGAGAATATTAGAAAATGTCTCAAATCTCATATATATGCTAATGGTATGCCAGGCCGGCCGGTGGTGTGCCGGAGTTTTTAATCTGTCTCGGCCAGTGTGGGAAGTGGAGGGGACAAGTCACAGTACTCGACAATTTATGATCAAACAACTGAATTGTAAAGGAAGAAGGACGCGCAGAAAGGGAGAGTAATTTTCTGATTTAACAGCGTTGTTACTACAAATAAAGAAATCTTGATTTTGACTGCACTCGACATTAAATGAGTTTCCTATGCCTGGTGCTGAATTTTTCATTTTTCAGATTTGTATAAAGCACCCTGCTTAGATACAAGTGACAGATAAGGAAACGGTTGCATATGGAAATCAAATGTGTATAATAAAGCCATCTTCTGATTGTTAAATAAACACATGTAGATGACTTCTGTGGAGGATGCGCTGATAATTTTTCATTGTGTCCCCCTTTTCTTGCAAGTCACAAAGAATCGTATTTAACAACCAAGAGTGGGTTCCTTTCTCTGCACTTCCCCTCCATCCTGTGCCTGGAACTCACAGCTCACGTCAGAATTCCACTCAGGGCCTCTGGCATGCTCCCTGGTTATTTCCGGACATTGCTGTATGCGCCACAGAGAGTTTGCAGGATTCCCTGTCGGGTGATGTCCGGCTGCAGTTTTCATGCAGGAAATGGTGGGGCTGCTGAGGGTGGGGAAGGGTTATGGCACTGCTTTCAGAGCCTGAGGCCTGGGAGGGCCACAGGGCCGAAGCACCAGGCGAGGTGGGGTGGGCCCCTCGCTCCTGTCCCACAGGCACAGGCTGGCCACATCCTGTCCCACGTTGCTGGGTGGCTGGCTGCTGTGAGGCCTGCCTGAGCCCTGCCCAGCAGTGCCCCACAGCTCACCCAAGGCCTTGGGAAAGGGCAGGAGGAGGTATATGGTTGCAAAAATCAGGACTGAAATGTTTGACAGCAGAGCCCAGGGGTCGCAGGCGGCAGCCTCTGACACAGGTCCCCTTCTCCTAGGGCTCACCCTGACCCTTGAGCCCTGAGCTCCTCGGCACCTATCTCAGTGCTTTCCTAAGTTGGGGTGCATGGTGGACAAGCGGGGTGTTGAGGGCACGTGGGGCCTTCCATGTTCTCCACATTGCCTGTGAACTCAGACTACAGGGCTTACAACAGAAGTAACAAAAGGGGCTTTCTTTTTAGCAGTCAGGCTTTGCATTTTCAGCTGTGAAGTTTCTAAATGTTTATTTTGCTCAGCTCACCAGTCTGCTCCTTCATTTTCCTGCCAGCCCCTGGACAGGCACTGCTTTCTCACTCTCAGAACTGATATGAGGAAGACACCAGGCTGCTCCTTACTTTCTGTGCCCCCAGGGGACAGTTAGCGGAGCCTGGGGACATTCTCCACCATCAGGGTGGAGTGGAGGCAGGAGGGCCTGGGCACCTGGAGTCCCTGTGTACACTGCACAGGACATCCATCCAGCCAGCTAGGCTGGCTCTAGTGGAAATTGTGGGGTGCACGGGAGACCGAGAGCTGGGAACACAGGCTCATCCAGGGGTGCCTCGGTGGCCCTGTCCTAGCCACGGAAGGGCTGCTTCTGCTCTCTCCCCCAGACTGCAGCGCTCTGTGCTCCGTTCTACTCCCGCGTCCCATGCCCTTCAGGGGGAGCTTGCTGGACCTGGTGCCGTCGTGGAGGAAGGCAAGTTCGCTTGCTGCGGGGACGCATGTACCAGGCTGGGGTGGGCCATGAGCAGGGACCTCTCCATGCCCTGGCACTGGTCGTGGTCCAGGAGGTGGTGACCCCTCCCAGCCATTCTGTGTGTTCCTTCTGCCGCCGTGGTCCCAGCAACCTTCATCCCCTTCCCAGGCGGAGAGTAGCGCCGCCTGGCCCCGGGGCACTGGCAGGGCCCCTGCATTTCTGAAGGAGGAAGGAGCCATACTTTTGCCTCCTACAAAGCAGAATCACCTGGAAGTGTTAAAGCGGATGCCTACGTGAGTGCTGTGTATGCTAGGGAGCATCCTCCCGTGCCTCCGCACTCACCTTACAAGAAGATCCTTGTTGTGGAGCCAGGGAAACAGCTGAGCCTCTGTGCTTCGCGGGATTCTTGGCACAAGGCCCCTGCCTCGCGCTGCACCTCCCTGCCCTGCCGATGGTGAATGGCTGCGCGAATAGGAGGAGCGCAGAGCAGTGCGCAAGCTCTGACTTCGCTCTCTTGTCCAGCGGGGAGCTGCTGAACCCCACAGCCTCAGCAGGCTCAGGGGGCCCCGTATCACCCCTCTGTCCTGCATTGCCCACGATCCACCGGCCAGGTCTGGACAGAGCAGGTGCCTGCTGTGAGCCTCACTGATTGAGACCAAGCTCCCTTTGAGGTAGTAATTCCAGAAAGAGAACAAACTATTTATCCTTTCTAACTGTGAGACATGTTTTTGGCAGGACTGGAATTCAGCTCTCTCTTCCTGCCGCTTGTCCCACCCAGCTTCTCTCAGCTTCCTTTGAAACAAGCAAGGGTCTTGGAGAGAGGTGCAGCCGCCCTGTGGCCGCTGGTGTCCCTGTGGCCGCTGGTGCACCGAGGGCTGGGCAGGGCTGGCTGGCTGGGTGCTCGCTTGCGTCCTCTGCACATAGTACGGCCCTTACACGCTGAGGTGGGATTCCTGCGGCGCTCAGAGACCCCGCGGCAGGAGCTCCTCCAGGTCCCAGAAAACCAGGCTGATCTGCGCTCTATGAACAAGTAGACAGACGGGCCACCTGCCACCCCAGGTCTCCTCCTCACTAGTGCGGCGCTTCCGCGCTTACAGATGCCACTTCTGGACTACACGGGCATCAGTACGTGGCAATGCTTCCACTGGGCGCGCTGAATCATTTTCTTCTGTTTTTCTCTATAAAAGCATATACATTATGAAAGTTACTACCTCCCCAAGGTAGAGCTGGCTGTCACGCTGGGCGTCGCGGCTCAAGCCTGTGATCCCAGCCACTTAGGGGACTGGGGTGGGAGGATTTCACACTGGAGGCTAGCCCAAGCAGTGTAGTGCAGTCCTGTTTCAAAACACACTGGGGTCAAAGGGTTGTGGCTGCAGCTCAGGGACACGGCCCAGGCCTTGTCGGTGAGCCCTGGATTTAGCCTGACAGCACAAAATGTTTCAAATCACACTCATTGTGTTTTATTGCACACTATATGCCCCCCTTTGTAGTTGTGCTTTACAGTGACTGAAGAACACTTACATGTGGCTAGCTGCCGACTACTCCACAGCTTGCCCACCCGTCTGTTGCTCATGCACAGCCCTGCGCTCAGCCATCCCAGCTCTTGCCTGGCTTTCAGGGGCCTGGCACGTGGGAGCTCCTGGTGCAGATGAAGAGGACACGGCAGTGTGTGGCCAGCTGGGTGGTGACAGTGTCCATGACGAGGGGTGAGGCGGATAGTAGCAGCCAAGAGCGTCAAGTCCTCAGGGTGCGCCTGGCATTTCCCTTTGTGCTTTTCCTGTGGAAGGGAACAAGATTTTGTCGCCCAGTATGCCAATGTGGGCGGTCATTCCCAAGTCACTGGTGCTGGCACCAGCACGCCACCTGCCTGGGCCACTGGGGCACCCTAGGAGCAGCCCTGCCACTCGAGGATCCCTGGGGTGTCCTGTGGGGTAAGAGGCTTGCTCTGATGTCCCTGTGGGTGGAGTCATGGGCTGGGCTGCAGCACATGACTTCTGCCACCTGCTCCTCACACAGCCCTTCCTAGAAGGCGATGCTGACTCACGGCTGCTCTTCTTTCAGTGGCTCCTCTGAGCCTTGCCCTTTTGCACCCCAAGTCTGAATTCTGCTGCCAGTGCACTGCCTGCTAAGCAGCCGTTCAGCAGCTGGGAGTGCGAGCTCCTGGGTATTGGCATCTCTTAGTTTGCCCAGTAGAGCCCGTGCCTGCCACCAGGAGCTAGCCCTCCTCCAAGGCCCTGCACGCCTCGGATGTGGGGATACGGTGCCATGGAGCCCTGTCCCAATCCGCAGGGTGAGGAGCAGGGCAGTCCCAGCAGGGCACGTGGTCGCCCGCTGGGTCCAAAGATCCCTTCTCTTGGCACAGTAGCCTCAGGGACCACGAAGGAACAGGAAGTTGTCTGGGTGTGGGAGGCACCACCTTAGCCTTCTTCTTCTTCTTCTTTTTTTTTTTTTTTTCAAACAGAAGCCTCCAACTTTATTGACAACACTGTTAACTTAAGCACAGCTGGCTCCACAAATCATTATC
>NDGN011217300.1:0-29701 GCA_002564285.1 Tympanoctomys barrerae
AAAAAAAAAAAAAAAAAAAAACTCGAAGAGCTTGAAGGTCTATCCTGGTAATGTCATAGATATGCTAACATGCTCAAGGAGGGTAAGGACTAGGCTGGATCAGTGGTCCGAATTATAATCCCTTCTGAGGGACTAACCCTAAAAGCAGAGAGATCACTTAGCATACTGGACCATGCTAGAAAGGTTGGCCCAGAACTAACAGCAATGGGAGAGATGGTGGCAATACAACCATAGGGGGAGAAGTGGTAGAGGCAACAGTGTGTTTAGGAGAGAGTGAGCAAAAAGCAAAACCTAAAGAGATTACTGGGAGGGATGGGAGAGGAATGAGTAGGATGAATCATAGAGAAGGTGCAGTCTTGGGACAGTGATGAATTGAGCTTTGGATGAATTGGGTGAAATTCCTATGAGTCATTTAAATTCATCAGCTGTTTCCTTTTGACTTTGAGATTTAGTATCTTGCTTAAAAAGGCCTTCCCTATTCTAGTGCTCTTAAAAAAAATCCTATGTTTTATCCTAATATTTTCAGGTAAATTCTATATGTAACTTCTTAAGACTGACTGGAATTTGTGTTCGTGTGTGGTAAGAAACAGAAGTTCCAGTGTTTCCCCAGTGGACAGCCAGTTTTCCTGTCTGCACTGACTGAACTGCCCACATTTTCCACGCCCTTCTAAAATGACATCTCTATCATACATGATTCTCACATGTGGTCAGTTGGGACCAGCAAAGAGAATGAACATGAAGTGATACAAGAGGTAAATCAAACAGGAGGGCCAGCACGGTGGCAAGTGACTGACCTTTTAGGCAAGAGGCAGGTGGTGTGGCCTAAAGGAACAAGCAGGCATCCTAAGGTCCCACCTAACAATCTATGTCTGGTAACACTGCATTAGTGAGCTCCTGGAATGGGTTAGAGATGGGGCCAGAGCCCTTGGAACAGACCAGCAAAGATGCGATGGAGAGCCAGGGAGGAAAGAGAGATGAATGCTAGGGGCAGGAACATGGTAAGGATGAAAGAACAAAAACTGAAGTATGTCCATGTTCCACAGCCTTGTTTAGTAAATATATCTGTCTGCTTATTTGGAAATCCTGGCAGCAGTGATATGCCTGAGAGCAAAATGCGATGGGTCAGCCCATACACTAAAAATTCATTTGTTGCCTATCTGAAATTTAAATTTAACTGGTATCTCATCTTTTTATTTGCTACATCTGGCACCTCTGTGGCAGGGGCAGGATCTCATGCTACAGCTGAGGGTGCAGCATCACATGGTGTCTTGAAGATCTGGGGCCAAGACATGAAATTTAGGGCTGACACAACATAGCACCCTGTCTCCCCTCATTCTGACTGAATGCAAATTCTACCATGTAATTGCTGTATGAACTTGAGCCAGTTCTTGAACTTTATTTAACTTTTCTGTTTTGGTTTCTTCTCTAAAATGGGAATAATAACGACAATTATAGTAACTACTTTCCTCAAAGGACTGTTAAAAAGATGAAATGAGTTTTTATTTGTGAAGTGCTTAAAAACAGTGTCTGGGTTATCATTAATGCTGTTATTTCAATAACATCCAATAATAATCCAACAATATCCTTATATCCCTCATCACCCTGTCCCTTGTCCCAGACTTGACTCAAGAATGTCCTGGTCCTCCATTCACAGCCACCTTGGCCCACTGGACACATCTGCCAGACACATACTCCCTCTCCTCAGGCAAGGCTCCTGTGGCTTCCTACCTTTTCCCTAGACACGGTCCTGAGAGCCTCGACTCCAAAGTGACCCTTTCTTTCCACCCCTCCCTGAAGCCCCCTCCACCCCACTGAGGTGCCTGAGGTGCCACAGAGCTGATGGTGAAGGATGACAGTGGCTCCACAATAAGGGAAAAAGGCAATTTCATCTTGATTAGCAGGCGATTTCTCTCTCCGTAATAAGCGTGCTCCAAATAATTAGCGTGTTTTACGTAATAATGAAATTACAGAAATGCAGTCCACTTATTCAAACAACTCACCATTACCATATTTTTAAATATTAGACTTAATTAGAGTTTATCACTTCAGAGAAGTATGCGGACCGAAGATGTTTTTAAAAAAAATCCTCATAAAGTGTTTATTAAGCGCTGGTAAAGCTGGGATAATGATGTGTTTGGAAATTAAGGCAATCAAACACTTACCGCCGCTCCTGGAGGCCGGGCATGGAAATGAGGCCATTACACGCCCATTACCCGCCAGCACACAGCCACTTGGGGGACGGGGGGCGGACGCGCCTGGCCGAGAGGGCATGGTGCCCAGGAAGTGCCTGTGCCAACATCCCAGAGCTGCCTGACCAGTAAGCATCCAACTCCTGAAGCCACACCATGTTTGGCTACCAGAAGCCCAACTCAGACTTGGCCAGGCAAATGACTAGACTGGTCCTAGATGGCAAAGACACCCAACACCCACCGTTATCCAGACTTCCAGGCCTGGCAAGCTGTGTCAGCTCCATTCAAACATAAATACAGATGGGAACGAAAGTCAAGTCAGCCAAGCAGGTCAACAAGAGGAAGCCAAGGGTCAATCCCCTTTGCTACTTGGGGCCACTTTAGAGGAAACTGAAGGCCCAGGGCAGGTGACCACTGCAAAGTTCATACAAGAAAGGGTTGCTAGAGTGGCGGTATGAAGTCCAAGAGCTGAGCAGGGAGTCAAAGAGGCCAAAGACAGAGGGGTCAGACTCAGGAACACACCCTAGGGCTAGAACCCAAGCAAGGAAAGCAGGCAAGAAGGGTGACAGGGAGGGAGGCTGGTGGCTCCAGGCCCCATTTATGCTGGTGAATAACTAATTCTAGAATTTATAGTGGTAGGTTTTTGTTCTGTGGCCATTTATATCTGCAAGGGGAGGAAATGAAGAGGCAGTGCGGACGCCACATCTTTCTGTGTTATTGCTTGTCTGCCATTTGCAAATCATTATTAATTGTGGGCCCTGGTGGCAGGCTGGGTGGGGGCCGGGCTGGATACATCCACATAGCTCTTCATCAAGGACCCCAGCCGCTGCCCCAGAGAGCCAATTACCCCGCCCTGATTGGGATCAGATAAAGAGGGAATTTTTACAAATTAGGGAATAAATAGAATTTCCACACAGGGCGCGGGCAGGACCTGAGAGGCTATAATGAAAAACCATCCGTCACCATCAGCGCAGGCTGGGCACGCAGCCCCAGCACTCCCTCCCTTGTGGGCCCACCCCAATGCTCAGGGCCCTGGATGACAGGGTCTTAGGACACCCAGCCCTTCCAAGCCCTATAAGTGAGAGGAGTCTCTAGGGGCGTATGCATCCTTTGTACTGGCAAGGCCTAGGCCCCAGCTCAGACTCTGGTCTGAGTTCTGCCTCACTTTCTGTACCTATCTCTCCTTGGGGTCTTGGACGGGATAAGACTGAGGCAGTCCTGAGAAAACACCAGCACTGGGAACTACAGGGTGAGAACCTATCCCAGTTCATACAGCCCTGGCAGCCCTAGGGCAGAGCCCTAGCCCCCCGGACCACTTGCTCTGGGCTCCTATTAGCGCTCCTCCCCTTGGATCATTAAATATGTATATCTTATTACACGCCTTGTTAGAGTATCGAGCTCTATTGACTGATGATAAATCCTGAGCCTCGTCCTGGCCATAAATTTATCTGGAGATGATGAAGACTCAATAATCTAGTCAGGCAGATAATATCATCGGGCCTTAAAAAAGATCATTACATTATATGTCAGAATTAAAAGTGAAATACACCGTAGTAACAGGGCGGCTGCTCTAGCCATTACAATGGATGCCTGCCTCCCCTAACCCATTCTCAGCCCAGCCCCATCCAGGTAGCAAGAGAGGGAGCCTCACCTGCCTCCTAGCTCTGAGAAGCCACAGCTCAAGTAGCAGAAGAGCCAGATACACTATGGCCAGGAGAAAGAGACCTGGCTGGGAGGTCTGAGGAAAGAAGCAGCTATGGGAAATAGCTGAGCAGATCTGCCATTCCCGGTAGCAACATCTGCCCAACCAAGCCTCCAAATGACCCTGGCCCTACACACCACCTGGGGCAGTCTTCTGGGCTCTTTAGTGGTTCTAAGAGGAAAGTGTCAGGGCCTCACTCCCCTCCAAAATGGCCTAAACACCCAGGACAGATCCCCAAATGGGGATACTGAGATACAGAGTGATTGTGCTGCCCTAGACACCCAGAGTCCCAGGGCCTGTGACCTGGGCCAGCTCATGTATCAGCAGCCTAGTGGGAGGCTTTCTTGTGAGCTTGTACTGCCAATTCAGCGTGGGACACCTCCTTCCCCAGCCTTCACACTGCAGACTTTCCATTTATTGACCTCAGCACTAAGACTCCTCTACTGTCTTCTTTTCCACCAAGTCCCATAGTAGCCTCCATTCTTAATACAGTATATTCAAACATCTCTAGATTCTATGTATTTACATATCTATCTGTCTAATCTTTGCTGTACTGGGAAATGAACTCAGGGTCTCCACAGTAAGCTACATCCCCAGTCCTTTCATTTTGAGACATAATAAAATAAAGCTAGCCAGGCTGAGCTCAAACCTAAGATCCTCCTGCCTCTGCCTCCCAGAGTGCTAGGATTTATAGGTAAGTGCCTGGTTGACTGACAACTTTATATGTTTTCTTTTACTCACTGGACCTTTGAAACCATTACCTCTAACCCTCTCCACATGGGTCTTGTCTCTGGTCTTTACTTTTTTCCTTGCCCACTTCTCGCTGCACACCTTTATGACACAGTGGGCAAAGCCCACAACTCCCTCCTGTGCTTAGGCTAATTCTCCTCACTCAGAGCCATTTCTGGTGATCCTGTGCCCTTCGACACATGGCAATAAATTCACAGAAATGTACTTCACTCTTACAAAGAGAGGGAAATTGGCCTTCACATTCTACTGGATGTTTCTCCACATGTATGTATAGTTTATGGGACTGCAGAAGCCACTTCCAGCCTGGAGGGGAGTTAGTCTGTTGTGGTCATGCTAAAGATAAAAGAACAGAAAAGTAAAAAAGAAAAAAAAAAACCCAGAATCCCTTGAAGATATGGCTGAGATGTGAAATAATAAATCCCCTGTTATTAAAGATATTTTAAACTGGATAAGCTATGGGCTGTCTTTTTCTCAGAGCTGAAAGGACACTAGCTAATACAGAGTGTGAAGGTAGGAAGACAACTGGCACAGGAATGGAATATACAGTACAAAGATGACCGAATGGAGGAGGCAGGGCAAGGGCAAAAGGACCCTGTCCTGCAGGCTGGGAAGCTGGTAAGCATTATTACTCTCTACTGAAATATCTGATCATAGTGTTTCTCACTATATCTCAGAATGTTACTAAAAAGGCCAAGAACACCCAAGTTTAGACTGAGACCCATGAGAAAGCAAGAGAAGCACAAAAATAAAAGGCTGCCACTGTTGGGTGACTGAAAGCCCTACAGCTCCACAGTCATCACACTCAGGGTGCTTCCCTGCTTGTTTCATCTCTCATTCTCATTGTAGCTTCTAGTTCTCAGGTTACTTTATAGTCCAAAATGGTAGCTGGAGCTCCAACTATCATATCCACATTCTAGGAAAAAGGAAGGAAAAGACAGGAAAGGCAGTAGTTCTGCACTTCCTAGATGAGCTACTTCTCTTTAGGTATCATTCATGGAGGTTCCTTCCAACATCTTACACTGCCTCTTACCTCACTTACAGAGCCTATAGACATGGTGTTATCCACCTGGGTGAGAAACTAAAACAGCAGTCATTGAGCTGGATACACACTGGTGGCCCTAGTCTCAGAGGGGCTCTTTTCAGTGAGGAGGAAGGGAACATGAGCCCTGAGTATGCACCAACCAGCTTCTCAAAACATCGAGGCCTGGACTCCATGGTCTGTCCTCTCATGCTTGTTCTTTCCAATATCTTCAATCCCTTCTTCCCTTTTCCTCTGGTCACCCCCACCTTACCTCCTCTGGGCTGTGTGGAGCCAGAGGAAATCGCAGCATACAGTCCAGCATCATTTATGATGTTGGTGCTGTCAGCTTTCAGCATTAGCCGGCATCACAATTACGCAGACATCCTTGTTGCCAAGCAGCACATGCGCCAAGTTTCTCCTGTCCGTAAAGCTCCAACCCCCAGCAGCCTGTCAGCATCCCAGTTCCCTTGCCAAACAGAGGCCACTGTCCTGCCTCTGCACTGGCCTCTCCTGATACCCTGTCATAACAGGCAGCCAACACTGCTGTCACTTCAGGCTTCTCGGACTGACACTACGGGATGCCTTGCTCTCCACACAGCCTCAGAGTGCATGTCTACATTACTGCCTGTGCTTGCACTGTGCAGACCCTAAGCGGCTCCCCACTGGGGCACACGGCTCCCCATCTCTCCTTCCCCTTTGGCTAGCACTCTCTTTCACTGCCAACCTCAGGCTACCTTGCAACCTGCCTTGCCAAAGACCCCTCCTCTCAGGATTTTACACCTCGTGGGAATGCAACTACTGTGCCAACTGTGCGCCCCTTGTAGCTCTCAGCCCTTGGCTTCAGTGATGTCACTCTCTTTCCATCCTACACCCTGATTCCTGTGAACACCCCTCTTCCAGCCACCTTAGAGCAGTCCGTGGCCCCTCTCCATCTCTACCTTCCCCTTTGGGCTTATTCACCCGTGGGCTTTAGTTATCTTATTTCCTGTAATCTCTACGCCTGGATTCCTGCCACCACCACTACAGTCTGGGCCACCATTTCTTATTAAGGTGACATCAGTGCCCCTGCCACTCTCTTACAAAGCACACATCTGGTCCTTCCAGTCCTGTCTTAAAACCCCTCAATAATCCTAGAGCAGAAAAGGGACAGTAATAGAAACCATGGCGAAATGGAAACAAGGTTCACTGTGCTAATGGTAGCTACCAGGTGCTGACGATCATACTGTGCTCATGCAAGACATTAACATTAGGGAAAATAGGGAGCTAGAGAGATAGCTCAGTGGCCTAAGTGCACAAGCACAATGACCCAGATTCAATCCCTGGTACCACATGTAGTCTGGGTGTACCATGCTAGATTCCAAAACCAGGGATGGGAGGCATGCCTGTAATTCCAGAACTGGGGAGGCTGAGACAGGAGAATCACTGTGAGTCTCAGCTACACAGCGACGTCTTGTACCACATAAATAAATAAAAGATTTTTTTTTTAAACCTTAGGAAAAATAGAAGTGAATGCTCCTCCCCTGGCACTCACTCCTCCCCTGGGCCCAGGCTGGCTCCTGTTCCCTTGGGTACTGCCTTTGCACCACTTTGTGTGTGGCCTTCCTCACATGCCACAGCATCCAGTATGCCCCTGCTATAGATGTCTATCTGGCACTCCAGCTAGCCTGCAACTGCCCTCAGGAATTACCTACACATAGATCCCCCAAGAGATACACACAAGTGGAATATAGGAAGGCCTGGAGATGAGAAGGAGAACTAGACTGGTCAGATCACAGGCATCTACTCCTGCCCTGACATTTGCCACTCAAGGCCTCCACATGCCTAGTTCTTAAAATCAATCCCTATCCCGAGTCACCTGCTTCCAAAGGGCCAGGGACTTTAGATCTTCCCTGCCTACCTCCATTTCCACATAGCATCTTGGTTTTCTCAAGACTTCTCATTCTAGAGATGGCCTGGGACACGAGCTCTCACTGGTCTAGCCAGACTATTCTGCCAGGGGTAGGGGTGCTACGGCTCTCTAGTCCCAGCCATGATGCCCCAAAACAGGCTGAACTAAACCTAGGGACTCTAGGAAGGGGGGGGGGTCGCCCTCTCTAAGCCAAGTCCCACCTGGTAAATATTTCATCCTCAAGCTGCTCAGCTAATCCCTATTAATTTCAATACCGCGCCTTGCCTGGCTCAGCTCCCAATGCATTATTTATCCCCTTTGTTTGTTTGTCGCTAACAGGTGGGCCCCAGCGGAGGCACTGACTGGGGACAAGCCCACTCCATCACAGTGTGGCTGTGAATTAATCATGAGGACTAATGGGAAGCGCCTCAGCTCCAGGCACTTCCCTAGCTACCTCCCTTGGCCCTGGCACCCAGGGGTGGACCAGGGCCATCTCAACTCAATTTAACTCAATTCAGACCAGCACATTTTATTTATTATCTGCCTATGCTTGTCAGATACTGTGCTATGTTTTGGAAATACAAGGTGAACAAAACAGGCATAAGTTCTTGCCCTCAGGGAACTTACAATCTAGCAGGGAGAGGTATTAAACAGCTACCAAGCAAGTAATTTCTTAATTACAATCATGACTGAATGCTGTAAGGGGCAGTGCAGGGTGCCATAAGTAGGCACCCTGGAGTGAAGGAGACTTAGCCACACCTAGGAATCGAGGCTTCCCTGAGGAAGCAAGTGCTGAGCTGAACTCTGGGATGAGCAGGTGCTAAGCAGGCACTGAGCAGGACAAAGGCTGGGCACAGAACTCAGAGTGGGAAAAAAGCTACAGGGAAGGGTGTTCAGGCAGGGGAAGAGGCACAGGCTCTAGGAGGTAAGGAAAGAGCCTGGGTTCTAAGGAACAGCAAAACAGCACCTTGAAAAGGAAAAGGAGAAGTCTGGGCCCAGGTAGACAGAGACTCCCCCAAAACTCACCTCAAAGCCCTTCTGCCTAAATAACTGCCTTTATTCTGCTGTCACCATGGGGCCATCCTGAACTCGGTTATAAACAATCATACCACTTCTATTGACTTGAACAACTAATTTTTTGACTTTGTGCTTATGGTCTTCAGGGAGGTGGTCCCTGGTGCTAGACCCACCCATCTCCAGTGGCAGTTCTTACTTGCTCCTTCTTCAGCACCCTTAAGAGGATTAAGGTTGTCAACTGTCAACTGTCCATCAGCTCAAGGTGAACACATTCTCTGGATCTGGTGGAGCAGCCCGCGTGAACTTAGCTGTCATGATGGGAGGACAGGACTGGAAACATTGAATTGCCTCAGCCAAAATCCTCCCCTTGCTTTCCAGGAAAGAACTGCCCAGCCTCTGAGACCCAGCAAATACTTTCTGAATGAAAGACTACACAAAGTGAAGGCCCTACCATTTCCCACTGAGATCTTTCCTCCAGACACTTCTCTCAGAAATTCTGTTAGAGACAAACTCATAGGTACTAAGGATATCAAGTCCTCACTTTCAAGAAGCCCGAGAATTAGGAGCCCACGCCAACCCTACTTCAAACAGGCAAGGCCTGGAAGGAAAAATGATTTACCTAGGACCACTCAACCTGCTCCACCATATCCCAAGACACATACCCTCAGGACTCCGGGAACCCTGGCCACTAGAAACAGAGCTCAAAGGCTCCTGGTTTACAACACATGTGCAACACTGCTGGGGCAGAGGCCTTGCTGTGCACATTCTCAGGCTTAGTAATTCTATTCAAAGTGGCCACTCTGAAAATCCATATGTCTCCAGGCTCCCCGTCCATCATGGTGTCAAGTCCTGGAGCAGAGGCATCTATCAGCAGCTCCCACATGCCATGGCCTGGGTGCCCACCCTTAGCGCCCATGGCCCTGGCAGCGAAGCCCTCTGCAAACGTTCACCCCAGCCTAAGCCAGTTGGTCAGCCAGCCAGCCTTACCTGGCACCTTCAGATGCTGCCAGCTGCCCCACCCCACCCCTGCCTCAAACATTGCCTTTGCCCTTCCAGGGCTCTGCTCTGCTCTTTTGGAGCTAGGCAGCCAGCACAGAGGCAGCCTCGGTAACTTGCTAACATGCTGCCCATGCTGTTCTTAAAAATTTATGACTGTGCAACATGAAAAATCCGGCTGAGGAGCCATCATTAGCAGTGCTGCCTCCCTCCCCCACCAGAGCCGTCCTCGTAAATTGAGATTTATGGCTGCAGCAGCAGGGTAGGGGCTTGTGCAAGCAGTGAGGATGTTATAGGGGAGACAAGACAGGAGACAGCAGTGGAGCCAGGGGCTCCCCCCTGCGGCAGCTCCTGCTCAGCACATGCAGTGGTGATCACACCTCAGGAGAGCAAGGTCTGGCCTGGAGTGGCTGCACTGCATGGACATTGGCTTCCTCATGGCAGGGACTAGAGGGAGGACACCCAAGCTTGTCACTAGCTTCTTTAGGTGTGTAGAACCAGATGTGGAGTCCCAAAGCTCAAGCAAAGGTTTCTTAATAGGATGGCTTGAGGAGAGGCAGGACCTAGGGGAAACATTATCCTTGCTGGGGTCACACTGAGTCAGCTTCTCCAACCTGGGCAGGAACTGCATAACCCACCTGAGAAGTGAGGGGAGGCACATAAGACACATTGGGATGTCAGTAGCAAAGGCCCAGGAAAGGATGCTGAAAGTGGGAGTACATGAAGGGACTAGTCACAGCCTCCCTCCACAGGGACCAAGCTGGGCTGTAAAAGAAAGTGATTCCACAGCCAGCTCCTCTGTAGGCCCTCCACCACCGCCTCTCCACCTCCCCCACTGCTCACTTAGCCCTGTCAGCCAGGCCATTATGAAATTGGGGTTTCATTTACAGACTAATTAAACATTACAGCTTGTTCACAATTACAACGCGGGGATGAGGGAGTAACTAATTACGGAAGAAATGAGCTAACATTTATCTCTGCTCCCACCCTCCTCTCCCCACTGCCCCCCCCCAATCTGACTTCTCACTCTGGTCAGTACCAGTTCTCTTTGCCTGTTTCCCAGGATAGGGGACTGTAAGGGCCTGGTAACCTCACTCAAGATCAGACTGCTATGCCCACAGCTATTCTCACAGCCCTGTGGGGACAGTCAGGGATTTGGTGCAAGACCCTATGGATATGAATGACTAAAATATGGGACCCTGGCACAGTATATATGACTATGACTCAGAGGCTGAGGGCAGCTCTGCTTCTGGGTATATGACAGTGCCATGGGGCTGTGTGGATCTATGCCCTTTATCTTAGGGACAAGGCTTTGATATCACTGCTGCATATGACCATGATGGGATATGCGTGTGAACAAACCACACCTTCACCCCGCCCCCAGATAGGACAGAAAAGAACTAAGTGGCTATAAGAGGTGATGGTCAAAGCAAGTCTGGGATGTGGCCCTAGGAGCAGAGTCCAAATTCCAGCTGGGTGGTACCACTCACTCTCCTGCCTTAGAGGCAAGAGAGGGGCAGGGTTACTTTGCCCTGGCCTTGGCCTCTGGCCAGATGCCCCATCTGGGGCCCAAGGAGCCCCCTGAAGGCTTGGAGTACCCCCTGTGGGTAGGAGTCCTGGGGTCTGGCTGGCCTGCCACAGGGTTTAATAATAGTAACAGTGAGTGTAAGCGTTTCCATCCTTCCTGCCTTTGGGCAGAAGAAGAAAGGAAAGAGGAGGGAGAGGAGCAAGAGGAGGGAGAGGAGGGAGCCGGCTGAAGGGAGGCTTTGAGGCCTCAGAACTCACATCAATCGGCCGGATCTGGGCCTAATTGTCTGACCCCTGCCCCTGCCTTCAATCAGCTCTGCAGCTCCCGCCCGCCCCTTGCCTAACTAGCAGCCATGTTCTCCTCATTAAGACAAGCTCCCCTTGCACATGTGTCCCCGGACATGTCCCTCAGCACTCCCAGCTCCCAACACTGCCTTGTGGGAGGGTACAGAGGGGACCCAGTTTTGGAGGTACTCCTGGGATTACTATGCCCTCAGCCACCACAGGTGGCCGGCCTGAGCTGGATGAACCCCTCTCCTTGAGCTACAGGGCTTGCTGCCACGTGCTGTGACATATTCCTGGGCTAGCTCAGCAGCTGGGTGCATTCTGTCCTCTGTGTCCTTTCTGCTGTTGCTGCTGTCTCAGACACAGAGCCCCTGCAGGCAAGACTTGCTTGGCTTTTGTCACTGCTGGCCTGGTTCAGCCTGACACAGGCTGCTTTAGCCTGGCAGGAGGTCTGGGTCTGGGTCCATAGGTTGGGAGCTGAAGGAATATGTCTACCTACCACCCAGGATGGCTCATCTCTCAAGATGGAGGGGTATTGCCATATTGAATTTCGGGTGGCACAGCAGTGAAAACAGGAGGGCCTACTGGTGAAGAACTCAAACCCTAGACTAGGGTAGACCTGTATTTAAACTCAACTCTCTCACTTCCCTGCTATGCTGCCTGAGTTTAGTGACAACCTTCCTGAACCTCAGATTCCTCACAAACAATAGAGATGACAGCTTATAGCTCAGGGCTTGAGAATTCAGTGAGATACAATTTATGTGAAGCCCTCTGTACTTCATCTGGCACTCAGCAAATGGTAGAATGATACTAGGTAATTCAGACAGACCTGGCCCAATATGCACAGGCCCCCCTTTGCCCATCTGGGCTCTGGATCCAGGTCAGTACAGTCCAAAACCCTTAGCAGAGCAGCTAATCCCAGGGCCAAAAGTACCTATGCTGGAGCCTAAGTATGGAGGCAGTTTCCAGTTGAAGAGCAACACTCAGGTTAAGAGTGCCCACAAGCATTAGGTCAGATGAGCAAGTCAGCAGGTCTGGCCCGTGAGGCAAGGCACGGAGGAGGAGCTGCTGTGGTTACCTCTAGAAGGACTGTCAGGTTGCTCTAAGGATCGATCCATCCTAAGGGTTCCAGGCCTGCTCAGAACTGGGGGAGGGGCTGGCCTGGTCTGGGCCCTGACATTGTCTCTCACCTTAAACCAGTGGTAATGACTTGCAAATATTGATGAAAACACAAACTACAGAGATTGTGTTTTTCGGGGAGTGAAGGTGGGGAGAAGGGATAAAGAGGAAAATAAACTGAAATGAAGTCCAGTTATCTCCCATCTGTGGCTGCTCCTAATCCCCCAGCCCAAAGGAATCCAATGCAGCCCCTTATCGGCCCTGTCAATCACTCAATCACCGCCCAGTGCTCAGTGGGCACCACACATCTGCAAACACACTCCCACATGCACACACTCATTCCACTGACTCTTGCTCCAACGCTCCCGCCCACCCCCAGCCCATTACTCCTCTGAGTAGGAGCAGCCAGCACGCAGGTCCTGCCAGATGGATGCAATTTGCATAATATCAGCAGCGAAGGCTGCAAGATCACCAGGGGTCAGGGCGCTGACATCCCCACACAGTCTATCTGCAAGTGCTAATTTGGCCAGCATTGATCTGTCTTTCTGATTTCTTTGTCATTTACGTCTAGGATGGTTTGACAGGAGATACAGAGAGAGACAAGGAGAGGCCAGGCCAGCCTGGGGCTAGGAAGGCAGTGAAACAAAGATTGTACTTTCCGATGCATCATCCATGAGGAACACATACATACAAGGATCAGATCTTCCTCCTTCACCTGTCAACTCACTTATCCACCCAGCTTACCATCTGTGGTTGCTACTGAAGACCAGACCCTGGTGTCTGGTAAAAACCAATTCCTAGGACATCCCTAAGGCTCCAAGGAGGGAAGAAGCCAGTACTCCTCTCCTCCAGCACTCTTCATGAGGCCAGTGGAGACCCTTTTGATGCCTGGATAATTCTCTCTTCTTATGGCAATCCATCTCCTGACTCCTTTCTCAAGGCCACCCCCAAAAGAATGAGATGGAGGAGGTAGTATCAGGGAAGACACCTGTGGTGCTGTCTATCCCCATTCCGTAAGTGGGGTGACTCTCTTTCCAGCCCAGAAGGTAGCCAAAGCTAGGTGGTGGTGAGACACCCCTCTGGAACAGACGGAGAAAGAGACAAGATCTAGTTGACACTTCACCACCTTGGGGTCATCTGAAGCCCAGACACTGAGCTTGCTGATTCTGAAGCCCACCTGCTGAGCCAGAAAGGCCTAAACCATATCAGGTCTAAATGCTACCTGCTAAACCCTCAGTCACAGCTCCTACATTCTTTCCTGCCACAGGAGGGGCTCAGCATAGGGACGGGACCCTACTACTACGACTATGCTAGGAAATGTCAGGAGGTGAGGAGAGAGGAGATGACCTCACTCTGGAAAGCGAGAGTCCTCTCCAGAGAGGGGCCATACTCACTGGCCCAGGGGCAGAGGAGGCTTGAGTAGCCCCAGGGCTTCAAGCCCCCTAGCAGCACTGCCTCACTCTTGGCACCACCTCCCTTCCCTGCTTGCAGTGGCAGGAACAGGGTGATCAGAAGGAACTCCCTGCTGGGCAAGAGGGGGGCCGGTGTTTGGTGTGTGCTAATCCCAGGCCTGAGGTCTTCAGAGGGACCTGGGAAACTTCAAGGAGGGAAGGCAAAGCTGCACTGTAGATGAGCTCATTAGCCAGCACCCCCACCCCCCCAAGAGGAGGAGGGCGGGCAGCCCAGTGAGCGTGGCGGCAGAGGCGGCAGAGAAAAGGCTGTCACTGTCCTTTCTTCCTTTTGGTACAAGCGTCTCCCTGAGCCAACGATTCTCCCGCAGTGACACCTCTCACGGGCACTAATGAGGTCTGTGTCACAGAGCTAATGCCTTCTGACTGGACTCTGATAGACACCTCACTCCTTCAGGAGAGACCACAAGCCAGAACTGCCCCCACCCCAGGGATGGCCCCACCCTGCAACCCACCAGCCCAACTCTCTGGCCAGATTCTGCTGGGCAGCAAGGGTGGGAGAGTCTGGAGTCCTTAAGCCTCAGAGGAGCCCCTCAGGCCTGGAGCACAGGGACTATACTTCCAGGGCAGGGCCACCCAGCCAGGCGTCAGGGAAAGTGAGCTATTTCTCAGCCACTGGGAGCCAGCAGCCTGTGGGCCTCCCTGACATAGCAGCAGAGGTTTTCCTGGTACTGCCCCTACAGAATCCCAAAAAGAAGGAGAAAGGCCAGGCCTTCCTATATAATACTCAAAACTAACCATCCCCTCTGACAGAAGACACTGGGCCAAATGTACCACCTTCATGCTCCCACTGGAGGGCCAGGCTAAGCCACAGAGACAGCGGCCCCTAGAAGATGGGCAGGGTGTTCCTAGGCTAAGACGTACAGAGTAAACAGCAATCACATAGTGAAACCCTCCAGGTCACAGGCCCTGGCTCTGGCCCTGGCTGCAGCAGATCTGACAGATGGCAACATCATCATCCTTTCCCCTCAGCTCTCACTGCTGAAGCTTTGTCGACGCCTACAGGTTTCATGCAGCACTGAGAGAAATCCGAGAAGTGAGCTTGTCTTCTTCCATATCATTGTGTTGGGAGCATAGAGGCCCACACCAACAAGGCACCTTAGTGGTCAGTAGTGACAAGAATACAGGCTTTGCATTTAGATGCGCCTGGGTTTGAATCCTGGCAGAACTCAACCGACTGCCACAGAACTGAACCTCAGTTTCTTCATTGATAAAGTAAGAATGATGATGCTTGCCTGTGAAAACTAAATCAATTAACAGAAAGTGCCCTGAAATAACATGAATGCTTAACTGGCCATTTGCTAGAATGAAAGAAAGGGTCAGGTCCCCTACGCAGGATGCTGTGCCTCACAGCCTGTAGCCCAAATCCAGGATGCTGATAGAATCATAGCAGCCACAGAAATCAGCCAGTGGGCAGCACACACGCAGAACCTCTCAACCTTCTCCTACACCCCAACTCTAGTGCCAGCCACTCTGTTCTCCACACTCCCACGCCCAGCCCTGGAGGAGGTAAGACATCAGCTCACAAGCCTCGAACAGCCTTGCCCAGTGCGCCACCGCCTCTTGGCCTGCTCAGCCATTTCTCAACCTACTTCCTCCCGCAGTCCTCAGAACCAAGCTCACAATTCTCTCTGAGCTCTGCAGAGACAGGGCACTGTGGCTATCATGTTTACCAATTCATTTCTAGCCCTGGTCATGGCTTTTGGCATACAGAATATGCAAGGTGAATGTTCAGTGCAGAAAGGAAAGTTTCTGCCTCTGCTCTCACGGCCACTGCCCTAATGGTAATGGTAAACTATCCATTACCTCTCGCTCACCTTCTTGCACCTTCTCTTCGGCTTCCCTGCATGCAGACACTTTGCCAGGTAGTCCCAAAAAAACTATCAGGCTGCTGTGATTCAAACCCAACTCTGGCTGAGTCACTCCCCTCCCCAAACACTCCCACGCTCCCCTCACACCTCTTGGAATGCACCACTAGCTTAGCTGGCTCTCTCCTGTTCTGCAGCTTCTCTCCCAGCCCTGCTCTCACTGTCCCACCCTCTACAAGCCTGCCTCCTTGCCTCCCTAGCACCTCCACACTATCCATGCCATGCCCCATGGAACTGTGGGTGAGCAAAGCACTCTGGAGACAGCTGAGCAGTGGAATCTGCAGAAACCTTGCCCAGCATCACCCAAAGCTGCCTCACCCCCCCCCCACCAATACACATACCACTCCCCACTCCAGGATGGCAGCTCTTCACACAGTTAATTAGCACCATGTCACTGAGGACCAGCCTGAGTGGCCAGTGACAGGAGCTGACCCCTGACCCCAGGGCTGGGAAGCAGTCCACATCAAACTCTTACAGCGCGACCCTTTTAGCACGCACAGTAACTCAGGGCACTGGCAGCTGAAGCTCATTAAAGCTGTCTCTTTGGCACTAGGGCCATTAACCTCACTGCTCAAAACCCACGCCTCCCCTCCCCGCCTCTCCCAGCCCAATTAATGCCCTGCTTACTCCCTCCCTCCCAAGCACCCTCACCCACACCTCAGAGCCAGCCAGGAGCTGGCAGGGCAGCCCTCTTCATTCAAAGACTGCAAAGACCAAGTGCCAAGAAATCCCAGTGTCCAGGAAGCCCAGGTGTTGGCAGGACCTCAGAAAGTGAGCTTCCTGAACACCCATGATGACCAGGACTGCACTAGCCCTTTACAGGCTATGCACTGGGCCCTCTCATCACCTCTCAAAGGCAGGAAGAAGTCCCTTGTCTTAGGTCCCATGGTTCTGCATGGTAAAGCCAGAGCTACCTACAACTTCAAAGCCTACTTCACTGTCACTTAAGAGCTGAGGGCCCACCCAGATGGGGGACATACTTCAGAGGTTCTAAGTGACAAGAGTAAAAAGATAAGAGCAGCATCACTGAGGCTCAAGAGGCATCAGACTGGGCAGAGGAGGAGCTGATTTGCCTCACAAATACCCCCAGGGACAGACACACAGAAGCAGGACACCTAGCTCTAAGATGTGCTCCTCATACTGCCAAGCTCCATCACAGCCAGCCCCTCCTTACCCAGGCCAAGGCAAGTCTTCTCACTGGTCCTCTTTCACCGGCCTCTCCCTTTCTCATCACTTTTCTATTGATTGATTTACTCACCCAGCTTTTCATTGATCCACAAGCATTTACTGAACATTTACTAAGGCCTAATCTTTATGTATCACAGTCTCAATGATCCTAATTCAGAACTCTGACTATGTCATGTTTTCACTCACAAACCTTCTATATCACCTCCAAGCCTCAAAACAGCAATACATGCCCTTTAACCAGATATGGTGTCAACTTGAGGGGTCTGAAGCTTGGCTGGATGGGCTCAATGACTCCATACTCTGCCATTTTTTTCTATTTTCCCGCTATTCTCCAGCCTATCTTTTTCTACTCTAATCTCAATAAGATGTTTGTAGACATCTGAAATTGTCTCTCAGTATGTTGAGCTTTCTCATGTCCCTAGTCCTTTCATTTTAAAGGCTAGAAAACTAAATATCCTTTAAGGAACCCAAGTTTTTCTCTGGGAAACTTCTACTGATCTCCAAGACATATCATCTAGCTGTGTTTGGTTTCTTCTCTAGGTTGCACACAAAGCTTCTACAGAAGGGAATAGCTGTAACAGTGGGGTATCCTAAGTTCCCTGGGACTGCTGACCATTTCCTTTTTCCACCAGGCCTTAGGACAGCCTTGACATGTCCCAAAAAGAACGACATGGAGCATCCCACCAGTGAATGAGATATAAATAAAGAAGCAGAAGCTACCTTCTCAGCTGACAAGGGGAAAAACCTCCCTCAGGTCAATTCACATACTTCTATCATAGCCCTTAGCACCCTGTCTAGCAAGTGATTTTCAGTCTCAGTCTCTTCTCTGGATGTGTGGGCTCCCCGAGGACAGGAACTCTTATTTATCATGCTCCACACCTGCCAGGGACTAATAAATGTGGAATGGATGAAGAAGCTAGTCCGAGGCTGGAGCCTATGTTTCCTAATCTTTTCGTCCCCCACCAGTCCCTATCAATGACATAGGGACTGAAGTAATCAGTAATTATGACAAGGTCCTATGTCACCCAGGAACATCTTGGCTCCTCCCCCACATAGAACAAAGCCTGTGCCTGGTCATATCTGCCACCCGAAAACATTTGCATGCACATATAGGCAAATATACACAAAATAAGATAACTCGGAAATGAATAGCTACTCTACCAGACACACCCACAAGCTAATGATTGCTTCCACATAAAGACACATGCCCTTAGAAAAAGACAGAGGTTTTGCTATACATATACATCACCAACAGATATGCACAATCATGGACACATTATACTCTTAAACGCAGAGACACACAGCTGAAGGTATCACTGCCAGGCAGACACAACAATACAGACACATATTTATATTGCTGTGTTAGAAGCCTGCAGAGCCTCCAACTGCCTGGAATCAGTCATTGTAGTCTCTTCCCAAACAGGAATCCTGAGGATGTACACCCACCTTGCACCCCAAGTGGCCCCTCCCAACCCAGGCACCACTCAATGGAGGCCACTCCTGTGGAGGAGTCAATACCCTGTGGATGAAGCCATCGGTCAGAAGGACCCTGACTAATTAAAAGCTGGTGAGGTTTAAATAATTCATCTCCTTAACTCCCATTGATCGTCCAGTTTAGTGGTCACAGACTTGAAACAATATTAAACAGCCTGCTCTAGCCTCATAGGGGGTGGGTAAGCTGACATGGCCCACCTCCCTGAGGACACTGCTCACAAGAGATGAGACAAGGACCCAATCTGAGACCATGTGTGACTCACTCAAAGCCCAGAAGTCAGCCTCACATCAAATGGGTTTTTTTTTGGGGGGGGGAGGGGCATGTTTTTAAGACAGTGTCTCACATGCAGTTCAGGCTGGCCTTTAACTCACTTTGTAACTCAGGCTGGCCTCGAACTCGAAGCAATCCTCTGGCCTCAGACTTCCAAGCACTGGGACTACAGGCATGCAACACTGTGCCCACCTTCAAAGAGTATTTTGAGAGGCCTTTTCCAAAGGTTCCACTCAGGAGCTCCCTCACCCCACCAGACCCCCTTTTCTCCTCCCCTTGACTCTACACAGAAAACCTTGTGGGGTACTTAAAGAACAATGGAAACCCTAAAGTGCCAGGGGACTGGGACATGTGGGCAGGGGACTGACTGAGCTGCCAGGGGGATATGCAGAGGGACTGACCGATGCCGCTGTGGGGCCGGCCTATGTGCTGCAGGCTGAGGCCCTTGTTCATGTCTAGAAGTCCGTTCTTGGGCCAGCAGCCCATGGCGAAGCTGTAAGCCTGTAAGACAGGAGGCGAGAGTGGTTAAAAGAGACCCTGACCCAAATAGACCCCATTCCCCAACTTCCCAATCCCCAACTCTTCCCATCAAGGGCTGAGTCTTATACTGTTACCTTGGGTTCCCTTTCTGCCAAGCACCCCTATCCCCTTCCTTCTTAAGAGTCCCCTTCCTCATGGAATTTGTCCCATCAGAACACACTGCCCTTTCTAGTACTCCCACCAGAGCTCTTCTCTAAAAGCTGCATTTACTAAAAGCTTCCTGATCAGG
Organism: Tympanoctomys barrerae; assembly: GCA_002564285.1. NCBI lineage: Eukaryota > Metazoa > Chordata > Mammalia > Rodentia > Octodontidae > Tympanoctomys > Tympanoctomys barrerae. Next base: position 19,554 of record NDGN011217300.1, read on the forward strand.
AGCTTCCCCTCACCAGGGACCTGCTCTACTACACACTTGTCTTTCTCAGACTGCCTCTGTCCAAAGTTCCCAGAATCTCATGGGGCTCCCTCTCCCCAGCAGCACCTATCAGAGACACTGGCCTCAGGAAGGCCCTACGAGACCCATGTAGCCAAACTTCACTCCCTAGACAAGAAGACAGACACGAGAGCTGGTGAACGACATGCCCATCCTCAGTGCTTTGGATTACTCAGGCAAGGCTGTGATACAAGGCTCTAAGTGCCCAGTGGGGGCTCCCCTGAGGAGAGGGGTCCTGCCTGGTTGACTCAGGCAGCTGTGAGGGGAAGACATGATGTGAGTGTGTATGGGGGGAGCAGATACTCTGCTGAAGGTCAAGTGCTCACTTATGCATATTCAAAGCGGCCACCCATCGATCTGTACTTAATTGTTTTCCTGGGGTTGGGGAAGGAAGTGCTAGGGGCATCGATCTCCTCAGGTCCCCAGCACTCCATTGCCGCCCTCCATTTCCTACCGCGCCACCTGGCTGCCAGCAACCTCTACCTGGGGAACGCACACCAGCATAGGGATACCACCTTCCCTTACAGGCATGACTGGCCTGTCACAGATAAGGAAACTAAGGCACAAAGAGAAGAGTCTCGTGTGGGCTAGGAGTCTCTAAAATGACTGGATAGGATTTAATTTCTGCTTTGTCTGCCAACCAAGACCTTGGCTTCTCCCAGTGGACTTATCCACCCTTACTCAGGAAGTTCCCAGACACCGGCTTCCCTTTTTCAAAGGCCGAAAGATGACAGCAAGAAAGAAGATAAAGCCTAGGTGAATTCCCACAAGGACAGATCTAAAGAAACTCCCAGCCACGCTCAGCCAGGCACTGCAATACCCCCATTGCTGCTAGGCCCAGGAGATCCTCTCCACTTTGTGCTGCACAAGGCCTAGCACAAAGTCAGAAGCAAAACAGGAGGCTGGGCAGTGTCTGTGCTAGGGCCATCCCTTCCCAGCTGTAGGAACCAACAGGGATTAGTAGCCCACATACTTAAACCTCAGCACCTGCCATCTTCCATGACCACATAAGTACCAGCTACAGCCTAACTTTCTACCTTCTCTCAGGCCACAGCTGAACCTACAAATCAGAAACTGAGTGTGGGACTCAAGGACAGGGGAAGGATGCTGGCCGAGAGCCAGGGCAGAGCCAGGCCATGGGTGGGGCCAGCTGGAGGAGCTGCTGAGATGGCGGGCTGAGGCTGGGGTGCACGGGCCAGAGAGCAGTAGCGGCTGCCTTTCAAGTACTTTAAAATCACTTACAAAGGCCGGATTAAACGATCAGAAATTCCATTTAATAGGACAAATAAAGAAATAACAATCTACTCTATCAGCCTGGAAAAGGCAAGCTGGATGGGTTTTTTTTCCCCCTCTAGAAAGGAAAAAGGAAAGGAAGGGGAAAAAAAGAAGGATAATGTGTGTTTACTCAAGCAAAGAAAAAAATATTTAAGTGATGTCGGGGAGAAGATTGCAGTAACTAGTGAAGAATAACATCGTCTACTTTGCTGTCAAATCACACCCGAATTTCAGTAATAGATTCTCGGCTGACACTCAATTCAATTCGAAGGTGATCCTGCTTTATCCCAGCCCATCAAATATTAAACACTTGCATTAGCAGGTGCTGCCGCTTCCCAGCTTAGAGCGGCGGCGGGCGGGCGGGTGGGCGGGCAGGCGGCAGGGCTGCTAAGGCCCCTCCACTCCGCTCAGGGTTCGGGGACAGGGCAGCTCAACGTTATCTGCACGTCATCCTGAGCCTTATCGCAGTTAAGCGGGAAGACTACTTCAGATAACAGTAGACACTTGCCCTGATGCGTCATTGTGATTAGATTATTAGTATAATAATGACTCCCCAAGATCTTCCACAGCCTAGGACATGCAGAAGAGGGGAGGGCAGCAGAGCCCAGGAAGGCCAGGCTGGACTGGGCAAGCAGGAGCCTCTCAAGGCGAGCTGAGGAACCAGGCAGGGTGAGAGCCCGGTCCCGCTTGACAGATGCCTTCAGAAAGGGTAGCATTAGCCTGGAGGGGGGGGAACGAGGGATGAATTGGCATCTCCACTGCAGCCATGGTGTCACATCGCAGTTTCATATTCCCAGATAAGGCGTGATAGCCAATTGCTGCCATGACACAGCCTCATCCAGCACATCCTGGGGGGCATGGGCGGGGGAGGGAGCGGGGTGCACATGGGTCTGCCAAGCTCCTAATAACAGGGATTTAATTTTTACAAATACTGCTTCCAGCGGGGCCTTTGCATACCAGCCAAAGTCCAAAATGATATTAAAACCAGTTAATTAAAACTGCTCTCCTTCAGCCTGGTCTTTCCTCCTGCTGCTCTTGCTGAGAACCTAGGCGTGTCTCCCCCAGGTACTAATACACACCACTGCAACATTCAAACAGAACTACCAGCTTCACAGAACCACTCTAGCCTAGTACATCAATCCCCCCAACACCTCCTGACATCTTGGGTAACCCTGGACATGGCCACCAGTCACACAGAGTCACTCACAGAATACAGAGGGTCCTACCTGCTGCTCCTCTAAACTGGTATTTTCATATCCATGACCCTCACTACTTGCTTGTGAAGGCTATCCCTACCCAAAAGTATGCAACATGGAGAGGCCCAAGCACATATGTGGCACACACATACACACATGCTTGTGTCTCCTTCAGGTGATTTGGCCCACCCTGCTACTCCTTGTTCTCTTCTTAACAGATTACAAATCTTAGCAGAGCCTTTCTTGGAGTCCAGCTCAGGGCAAGGTGACATGGCCTGGGTCTCAGGGATTCTGGCCGGGAAGTCAAGGCTGGCCTGGCGGGACTCATTAAACAAGAGAATCTGAGGCTAAGCACCATAACACAGCCCACAGGGGACAGTGAAGAGAAGAAGGCCCATGGCAGGTTGAAGGAGGCTGGGAAAGCTTCACAGAGCAAGAGGGGCTGGAGCCCAGGGTATAAATGACAGGAGAAGGTAACATTTCAGGCCTAAGAATGACAAAGGAGGACGACAAGATTTGAATGTAGCTGGAGGATCCTCAACTTTAGGCACTGCCTCCCAACTTCACCAGCAATAGTACCAGCCTAAAGGGGACATGCAGAGCCCTGATGCTGAGCCTAGTGGCTCTGTGTGTGTGGCTGATAGGCATGTCTGAAGGTTGCTGGTTGTATGTCAACACCTGGAGGAACTCCTATCTGCTTTTCACCCCTCTTCCTCCCTCTCTCCTGTCAGCATGTGGGCAGTGAGTAGACAGGGCCCAGAGGCTTCCTGACCTTGATCACCATAGGGGCAAGAATCTGCTTTAACAGCTCTCTCCAAGGTCATGTGTCTGAGCCCCTTTCCTCTTGCTGGTTCCGTTTTCTGGGTACCTCTTCTCCAGCTGCACCTCTGTCAGCTCCCAGGGCCCACCTGCCCAACTGTGGAGCCACTTAACTCTGGGTTTTGTGGCTAGACAGTGAGGTAAATGGAAGGGTGACCGAGGAGCTTCTGAGTCCATGGCAGGCACTGATGCTGAGCTACAAGGACAGGTGGAGTTGGGGTGAAAGATGTTGCAGCTACAAAACCAACCCACTCCAGCCCTGTGCCAGGCAGGCACGCACACTCCCCTTCCCCTGGGCTGCTGCAATTTCCATGCGCGGGGAAGCAGGTGCCGAGCTACTCCCGGCTGGCTTTCCCCTCTCGTGGCTCTGCCCGCCTTGGCGGCTGCCCCATTAGCTTAGTGGCCAGCCATCTGCGACGGGCCTGCCGCACAGCCCTGCTGTAGGCGCGGCGGGTGGCCCCCTGTGTAACAGGGAGCTTTGCCATTAGCGCCTTTAATATTCTGACACCTCAGCACAGCCTGCTATTACATGCAAACGCTGATCGCCCTGTGAAATTACATTGCTGGGCCTGCGAAATGGAATCGTGTATAATCAGCCTCCTCCATGCACTGTCAGTCCCATCACAAACACGGCGCCCGGCGGCTTACGGGGGCTTAGCAGCTGCGACAAGTGTATTGGGTTTAATAGATGAAGTAGCCCTCATCGGCAGCAGCATCAGATCCTTCAAAGAGGAAAGACTAGGTAGCAACAGCTGCTCTAGCGTCTCTGCCCACCCATATACTACCTATCAGGATCCAAGAGTCAGGTAGACACCAAGCAGGCAGAGGGGGGTTAGGTGAAGGGCTAGAATACAGCTGACTGCAGACTGAAGCACATCCTGCTCTGCATCTTCTAGGAAACCCAAAGCCCCCAAGTCAGCACCCACATATCAAGCCCAACAAGCCTCTGCATGAGGTGGGGAGGTACATGTCTTAGCCATATCTTTGCACAGGATGTGTTATCCTGTGGACCTAAGGCTAATGGACAATTTCCCAAGACCAGGAACCAAATTACATTGCCTACCTAGTTTTTCCTCCAACTACTCAACACTTCTGTAGCCAATAAACCAAGACCACAGACAAACCTTGGGGCAGGGTATGCCATGCATACCCAGGGCACACCCAGCAGCCCATGCCTCAAAAAGGGAGCAAGTTCAGGGCTCAAGGGCAAGACAAAAATGTGTATTTGATTCTCAGTTCTGCCAAGTGATAGCACTATAACCTTGCATAAGTTATTAAATCTCTCAGAGCCTCAGTTTTCTACACTGCAAAATGGGATGACCATGATTTTCCCCAGGTATACGTGCTGTCACCCAGAGACACTCACTACAACTGCCGCTTACATACTCTTTGTGCCATTATCCACAACGTTCATTGCTTTGAGACACTGCTCCTTTTCCCTTTTCTAGGCTCAGCCTAACACTAAGTGTGGCACACTGTATTTTCCAGCTATCACTGCAATACTATCTCCCATCCCACCTGTCATCAAGAGGATTTTGTATTCCTTCCCCTGCCCTGGAAACAGGATAGGCTTTTAGGACAATGTCATGAGAGTAATGCAGAAGCAATACAACTTCCAAGGATAGTACAGAAATGTTCAGGGATCTTCCCCATCAATCACTGCAATACTTGCCTTGGAGTCAAGAGCTGTGTGTTAGTCACAAGGCAGCCATGCTGTGAGGAAGCCCAAAGTAACCCAAACACAGATCACACAGGGACTGTGAGTCTAGGTGATGGACGGATGCACAACCAGCTACTGTTTGTTCCAATCACACAATATGCCATATCCGGTCACTGCCTCAGTATAATTACATGAGAAAGCCTGAGCGAGAATCACATAACCAAGCCCTTTATGAATTTCTGACTCACAGAAACCATGAGATAATAAAGTATTTGCTAAGTCAGTAAGTATGGGGAGTTATTAGGGATGCAGCAAGACTACCTACTCACTTTCAAGTATATCTATAGGTATCTTCAAATTCTTCTTTCCTGCTTTTTCTACAGCAATTCCTGTCTCTCAGGGACTTCATTCTAATCACTGTCACTCTGGGGAACTTCAGTTATCTACAGAAAAACCCAGTCCAAAAAACCATGCTTCTCAATTTTTTGACTCCAAATTCTCCTTAATAACATTCCCTTCTGCCCACTTCAGCCATCTCTCCCCATACCCATAACCTCAGCCTAAGCTTTCCCTCTGAAACTCACAATGATGGCCTCCACTCTGAGCCTAGTCTCCTATTCTTTCAGCTGTTATATGCTCTCTATATCTGCCCTTTCCCTCTAACCCCACCCTGATCTGTCCATCTCTTTTGGCCCCAATCACCTTTTCTACTAAGACTGGATCCTTAAATCTAGTACTTTACCTACTCATTCTCCACTCTTCAGCTTCCCAATCCTCCTATCCTGCACACCATGTGTGAAAACTCACAACTATAGCTCTGTTTTGCCACCTTTACACTTAAGCTAAGCAATGCCGGTGGTTCCTTATGTATAGCAAGTGGTCACTACAGATCCAAGATCACAGCCTTGCTAACCCTCAATGGTACACAATTCCATTCCCCTTCTATTTTTACAAGATAATAAAAGCATTAGGTAGAACTCTTTCAGCTGTGTGTCCTGCAAGATCTATCTAAATCCTGCCCCACTGCTACTTCATGACTACTGTTCCAAACTCACTTTTGGTCAAAGGCCAGTATTGTAGTTTACATGTAAACCCCACCCCATTCTTAGGCTCTTGCTCCTTTCAAAATCCTTAACCTCACTTTCTTTGCTGACTCCTCCTTAGCAATGAAGAATATGCTTGCTTGTGTACCATCTTTACATAACTTCTCTGTGTCTCATGTTTCTCTTTGAAAAATGAGATTAATAACAGTTCCAACCCCATAGAGTTGGTGTGAGGATTAAGTGAATTACTGTATGTAAAGTGCTTAAAATAATGCCTGATTCTTTGAAAAATATGTGAATATTAGATTATTATTTTTTAGATTATTATTTTTGAAATCCTCTATTTACCCCACACTCCACATCCCCATCCAGCTACTGTCTGTCCTCCTATTAACAACCAAACTTCTCAAAATTGTTTCTACTTGGGCTGGAAATGGAGCTCAGTGGATTGGCTAGTATGTATGAGGCCCTGGATTTGATCCCCAACAATGCTCCCCTCAAAAATTAATAAGGGTCCAAATTGCTCCATTAACCTTTCCTATCACTTTGCAACAAACCACAGTCAGTCTCCATCCCTGCGATGCTACTGAGCTCTGCTAAGACCAACAATCCTCCCATGCTGCCCCATCTATGGTCACTTCCAGGTTCTTACCTCTTTCCACCACTCAGCAGCTTACTCCATCTTTGAAACCATTCTCATTTAATTTTGCCAACATTCTGCTTTTTTCCATTTTCTCAGCTCTGCCACATTCCGCAGAAGCTCCTATATCTTCTGCATTTGGTCATCCTATGTGTGACTTACTGGCTCTATACTGTCTCATCCTATTTTTTCCTATATGCTACCATTTTCTTTGGGCGAGTTCCTCGATTCCTTTGTCTTCAACCTAACTTTCAAATCTATATTTTCTTATTGCTATTTGAGTGTCAAAATACATATTCTATTGCATACCTGGCATTTCCACCTGGATTTCACAGAGGCATCTGATTCTCAATATATTTAAAATCCACTTCAACACCTTCTCCTTAAACTGCTTCTTCTTGTAGATTTCCAAATCCCAGTGTATACCACTACCACTTGTCCAGTCTGTTAGGCCAACCTAGACGCCTTCCTCTTCCTTACCACCACCCAAGTCCTGTGATTATTTCTTCATGTTTCTAAGCTTACCTGAACAATTCCTTTAGCCTGCCTAGAATGTCCTCTGCCTGTTTATTGTCCTACTTTGAATATGTACCTTTCTCAATACTCAGTTCAAAAGTACCTTCCTTTGTAGTTTTTCCTGACTCACCCTACCTTTAATCTTCCCACAGTCTGCATAGCACACATAACATTACATTAGGTTACAAATGTGTTACCCCGTTTTGCTGGGAGATTCCTAAGGGCAGGGCTTCTATGTGCTCTTCTGGATGTTCTCTATGCAGGAAAAGGAGATGCAACATCTTTGGGTATAGTTCTGACAAATATAAAGGCCTGGTTTCCAGAGCTGTGACTTCTGCCAGTCCTACCCAGTACCTGTCAGGAACCACTGCTGTTCCTGCTCAGAACAGCTATCCTCCCAGTCATTCTCAGAACTGAGGACTCAGCTGCATGTGTAAGAAATGACTGTTTCCTTTCTTAATGCTTCAGCCTATAGGCAGCATGTTCTGCCTCCTTCAGGCCCAGTAGAGGCTTGGCTGGCACCCTTATTGCCACAGGACAGACCCTTGTCATCAGGCAACCTAAGCCCATCCTCCCAGCCCCAACAGGTTATTCTGCTGTAAGCAGTTCTCTGGCTACCAACAGACTTCAGGGGCCCCCATAGCTACTGCTGTCCATCATCAGAACCTGAATAGGATAACTGTCTTCTCCTCATACTTAACCTTACTGCTTGCCACCTATACAGGATGACAGCTGTTAGTATGCTGGACACTAGGAAAGCAGAGACAGGTTGTGCCACAGGTCCAGGTTCCACAGCATTTGGTAGTGGAGAACCCACGAGGAAAGGAAAGCTGCCAGCTTGGCTGGAGCCTACGAGGGTCCTGAGTATTTCCAGGTGGAGTAATCTTCCACTTCCAAGTTCTCCTCACTGCTGAGTCAGAGGGAAGTTGGGGACATTCTGGGAAAAGACTAAGATATGACACTCCTGAGCCATGGTGCCTGAGACTCCTGCAGAGAAGGGTGGCCTGTATGAGGCTCTGTGTGCACAGTCAGAGTCTAAGGCAGCTGGTCAGTCTAGCCTGCTGTCCAGGGTGAGAGCTACACTGTGAGTTTTCTTTGTTTTCATTACAATTACCTCTCGCATTGCTTCTTTTTAGCCAGCCCTTTTCTCCTCGGGGTGCTGGGGATTGAATGAAACACCACCCCCGGCTCCAATAAGTGTATTTCAATTACATCTGTCACTGTATAATGATATAATGATATATCATGTGATATTAAATCCATGGTAATCATATCAGGGATTTTTTTTAATCGTGCACTAATCGCATTATTACATCTCTATAATTAACAACAGGAGGTATGGAAATTCAGTTAAGGCAGTAGGCTCAATGTAGTCTCCCCACCTCCACCTTAGCTCTCCCAAATTAGGACTGGATTAGGACATAGAGACTGTTGGCCACTAGCAAGCTAAGCCAAAGCCCTCACTTTTCAGTGCCTCAGCCACGGGTAGATGCCTATGTCAACATCCAAGACTGAAGAAGACTGAGACCAGGAAGCCCACTTACCTTGTGTCTGCTCAGGAAAGATCATGGTACAGAGGCCACACACAGTGATCCAACTACAAGGCTCGGCTCAGTCTTCCAGACTTCCTGCCACCACAACACCAAAGCATCTCCATGGGGAAGGGTGTTCCCTTTCCTTCAAATCAGTGGTACTTGTATAGCACAGGGCAAGCTTCTGCCTCTACCAGAATCCCTCCCGCTACTGCTACACAGACTCCCTTTCTCTGGCCTGACCCCCTGACAGCACTCAGCCTCTCCAGGTCCAGCATCTGTGATGGTGCTATCTCTTGGTCCCAATAGCCCTGATGACAGGTAAACAAACCCAACTCTTTCTGGGCCATTCTTCCCCAGATCTCTCCCCTTGAAGTCTGGCCCTCCATATCACACAATTTTAGATAACCACTAAGATGTTCTCCTATTCTCCAAACAGCCTAAATTCTTATGTCCTCCCACCCAGGCCAAGATGGAGAGGAAGGCCCAGAGAGTACAGCTTGAACTATGTCAAATGACCCTGTCTTTCCCACCCCCGCTCCTGATATTGAGCTGTTAGGGCTAATCCCCTCAGGGGTGTCAGAACCAGTCTGCAAAGCAGAATTCTGTGTTTCAAGTCCAGAGCTTTGAACCTGGCATGTAACTAGTCCTCAGTGAGGGGCAGGCATTTTGCTAAGTTTGACTCTCAGAAGTTGGACAGGCCTGAAGATAAAAGAAAAAAATCATGTCCTTTTTCCTAATAAAAAGGAGACACTAATAGCAGTCAGCACTTAGGCAAAGCACTTTAAGTTTCTAAAGTGCTTTCCAAATTAAAGTGTAATCTTTTATTGAGCATTCAACACCACCATCTGCCCACCCCGCACACACGAAAGTATGTGCACACTTGCAAGCAGCACACACATTTCCACTTTTTTCTCCCTAGGAAAAAAGACAAGGGTTTTTCAAAACACTCACCTCAGATCCCTTGCCCCTGGCTGGATTGCCCATCTAGCACACATTTTATTCAGCAACTACCCTGTGCTAAGCCTTGCACTGGAGATATACAGATCAAATGAACCAGGCCAGCAACCTCAAGGAGCCCCAAGATAAAAGAAAGTCATGCTCAACACACCTGCAACCCACTGTGGCATGGCCAAGATCATGCAAGAACACTGGGAGAGTAATAAGGCCTGTAGAGAAAGCATGGAGACCCAGATGTACTTCAGTGTGCATAGTGGGTGGGATACCATTTGGTGAGGAGCTCAGGCCAATGGTCTGAGCTGACACAAGAAAAGTTCTGAAAAAACAAATGAGTAGTGCATACAGCTCAGTGTAGACAGGGAGAAAGAAAGCCTTTAAAGTCAAAGGAAAGCCATGGTGTTATGTTGAGCTGTAGGGGACTCAGGTCAACAATTTCTGACATTACTAGTC